>RCUC01117200.1:0-31923 GCA_003697995.1 Taxidea taxus jeffersonii
TTATAACATACAGGTTATAGGCTCCAATGGAAAGATTTGGTCTGTCTAAAAAAGGATATCATTAAAATTTTCTTATTTTATTTTAAATTAGCAAAGCCATTTCACTTATTTAGTTGTTTTCTAATTAGGATAAGCATTTGCATGGTAAAATAAACATTTATGATTTAACATATACAGTATAAACATGAGAAGCATCATACCCATGAATAGATACAGATCAATCTTTTACTTTCCCCACTCTGAAACATAGAAAAACATCTTTAAATAGATATAGCTATATAATATGACATATTTATGTAAGAGTTCACATTCTTATTAAAATCAAGATTAGGATATCAATCATATTCTTTACCCATTACTATTTCAAAAAATGAAAATAAAAACCCTAGCTATATGCTTTTTTAATTTTTCAAGTGTCCTCTTTATCTTTGTGAGCTAGCTAGTTACCTACTACAAGGCATTAGTAATTCCTTTCTTTCCAAGTTATTTTTAGGGTGCTTTTGCTTTATTAAGATGTCCACCAAATGCTAAAACATTAAATACTGAGTTCCCTCTTCTATGTCTACCCCACAGAGAGGAGATTTCTTGCTTCAAACCTCAGTGCACACATGTAAACACAATTACTCAAAACAAGGCAACAAGTGAGAAGCAGGGTTAAAATAAGAACTCAGACAATCTGACTCACAATCCAGCATTCAACTCCCTATAACTTGCTGTTTTCCTTTGTCCTCTTTGCTGTGAACCAAGATATTTGTTCTTTAGCAGGGTGTTTCTGCTGCAAATCCAGTTGCTACTGCATTATGCAATGAAGTCAGAAGCCTGAGCTTGTGACATCAATATAGGTTGCTATGGTAACTCTTTCCATAAGTATTACAGGTTCATTGTAGGCTCAAAAAAGAGGACTTCAGCACAGTAGCAAAATAGCTGGCATTAGTCAGCCTAAATTACAATAATAACTGATGCAAAGAAATGCTTTTTACTAGCTATAATAAATACAGATTTTTATATTTATGTTTTGTGTCATTATCAAAAGTCGTTTTTCAAATATATTAATTTTTTTAAATGAAATTCTCCACAGAGATAACATTGCTACTGATCTTCTGATATAACAGATCCAAAGATCCAGGAAGAAGAGAGTCTCACTGTTAACAGCTTATTATTCCATGCCTTGTGTCATTCCAGAAGTCAAGTAATGTTATGCATTATCTGTTTGGAATTAATTCATAACAACATGATTTAAATTGTTGTCAGATTACAGAAATTGTAAAAAGGTTTCAGTTTCAAGGAGTTGCACATATGAAAGCAATTTTAGGTGAGAAGTTTTCTCAGGGAATGTGTCCATTTTTAAGGTAACAATAGTAAAGATCACTTTTTATTGCTCCTGCTCACCCTTATTTCCCTACAATATTTTTTGCCAATGCCTCAGTTCAAATGATTAAATCCACCTCCCTGTGTAGGAGACATTTAGAAAGATTCTTTTACCATTACATTTTTAAAATCTAAATTCGAAGCACAGGGCCGAGTAATTACAAAGACTGAATTCCTTTCTTCCGTGGCTCCTTTTTGTTTGCTTATCACCCACCATCAGCAGCATCATGAGGAACTCAGTTCAGTTCTGCAACCATGCCTGGGCTAGCCATTGCAGTTACATGTGCTAGGCTTCAGGTATAAGATGTGTAAGACACAGTCCCTTCCATGAAAAGCTCATGCAGGTAATAGCAACATCAATAATAGTATTTACTGAGTACCTGCCATCCAGACACCACACTAAGCACTTTCGTTCATTATCTTATTTAATCCTCACCCTACACTGAGGAAGAGAGGAACTCTTCTCCTCGTTACCCAGATAAAAGAACTGAAACTCCAAGGGGGAGTCACTAGTCTGAAGTCACACCTGTAGTTAGGAACACAGTTGGCATTTTATTTTAGGATTAACAGACTCCAAATATTGATGTTCCAACAGAAATTAACAATTTCTTGTTATCATGGTAAAAATTGGAAACCAGATCATAATCCCACTGAGCAAGGACTGCTTGACATAGAATTCACTGAAGCAGAAAGCAGATGATAGTCTTCAGGTGGACTTCATGAACACTTTCCATGATGGGCTTTTCTGTTTCTGTGACACTCAGCAGTTTAGAAAGTATTTGCCTGAAGACATTGCTATTTCCCCAGGGCTATAAATGAAAATATCTCTCAAAAACATTGGCTCTATCCCTTTTCTTAGATGGCTGCACTGATATTCTAACATGCTCCAAGCTACCATACTATCTTAAGATCAGGTAAATATCTTAGCACCTTAATGTGTATAGGGTGTCGCATTTTACAAATGCTACCAAATATTCATCCATTCAGCACAAAGGCATCGAGCCACTATTACGAGTCAGGCACTGGGTTAAATGTTAGATATGACCCTAAAGCAGAAAGTTAAAATAGTCTCCAAAGGAAAGAAGCATGTAGTCTTAAAGGAGAGAAAGTCATCGATCAAATAACAACAGAAATAAACGTAAAATTGGAACTGTGTCTGGAGAGTAGAAAATAAGAAAGTCTGAAAATAGATAACCCAGGCATTCAACCGTAAATGATATAAAAAGAACAGAAGAAACACAAAGAAGTAGAGGGAAGAAATGAAGAAGAAAAGTAAAGCCTAAGGAAATGTCACACAACATACAACAGGACTATCAGCAAAACCAAACCGGCTCTTTGAAAAGATGAATAAAATTGATAAACCTCTGACAAGATTACTCAAGAAAACAGACAAGGCAAAGGTAAACAACATTTGAAATAACATAAAGAACACAGAGACACAATCGAGGTTTAAAAAGAAGTAAGATCAAATGAAGTAAGACAAATGGTACATTTGGAAGCACGGATAAAAAGGGCAAACAAAACTGATCAAGAAGCAACAGGAATTTGGATAGACACAGACACCGAAGAAATTGAGTTATTATGGGTCATATGTCAGTTCCCTTTTCATCTTTTGAGGAGCCACCATAATGTTTTTTGTAGTGGCCACACCAGTTTCCATTCTCAAAGGAGTTACCTTTTCTCCACATTCCTGCCGGCACGTGTTACCTCTTCTCTTCTCTTTTTGGTAAGAGCCCTTCCAACAGGTGTGAAGTGATAGCTCATTGTGCTTTTGACTTGTGGTTCCCGGATGATTAAGGACATTGGGCACCTTTTCATGTACTTGCCAGTCTGCACGTCCTCTCTGGAAAAAGGTCAGACCTGTTCAGGTCCTTTGTCTATATCTTTATATTTCTTTATATTATTTGGTTTCGCTGTTGCTGCTGCTGCTGCTCCTGCTGTTAGAGAGCTAGGAGCTCCTTGCGTACTTTGGATGTTAACCCTTTATCAGAGAATGACTTGCAGGTATTTTCTTCCCTAGGTTGCCTTTTAATCTTATCGATGGCTTCCTTTGCTTTGCAGAAACTTTTAAGTTTGATATAGTCCCACTTGTTGATTTTTGCTTTTGTTTCTTGTTTTGGTGTCATATACAAAAAAATTACTGAAACCAGTGTCGATTAGCTTTCTCTTGCTTTCTTTTAGGAATTTTACAGTTTCAGGTCTTATATTTCATTTAAGTCTTTAATCCTTTTCAAGTTAATTTTTGTGAGTAGTATAAAATAAGGGTCCTATTTCATTATTTTGCTTGTGAATATTCAATTCACCAACACCATTTATTGATGAGACTATCTGTCCCCATTGAGCATTTTTACTATCTTGTCAAATATTAGTTGACAGTAGATGGATGGATGTATTTCTGGGCTCTTTCTGGTTTCTGTTGCATTGGCCTATGTGTCTGCTTTTTTATGTAAGTATCATTCTGTTTTGATTACTACAGCTTTGTTATATAGTTTGAAATCAGGAAGTATGATGCCTCCAGCTTTGTTCTTTCTCAAGTTTGCTTTGGCTATATAGTTTTGTATGGTTCCACCTAGATTTTAGAATTATTTTTTATCTTTCTGTGAAAAACACTGGAGTTTTGACAGGATTTGTTTTGAATCTCTTGATGGCTTTGGATAGTATGGACATTTTTAACAATATTAGCTCTTTTGATCCATGAACACAGGATGTCTTTTTATTTATTTGTGTATTCTCCAATTTCTTTCATCAGTGTCTTAGAGTTTTCAGTGTACAGAGCTCTTACCTCCTTGATTAAATTGATTTCTAAGTATTTCATTCCTTTTGATGCTACAATAAATGAGATTATTCCTTTCTTTCTTTAGGTAGTTTGTTGTTAGTGTATAAAAACACAACTGATTTGTGTGTGTTGATTTTGTAACTTTATTGAATTATTTATTCTATGCATTCTTTTTTTGGTGGAGTCTTTAAGGTTTTCTGTATATAAGATCATGTCATCCATGAACAAAGACAATTTTACTTCTTCCTTTTCAATTTGGATGCTTTTTATTTCATTAACTTGCCTGGTTTTCTGACAAAGACTTCCAGTACTATGTTGAATAAGAGGGGTAAGGATGGGCACACTTGCCATGTTCCTGATCTTAGACAGTAGAGGAAAATCTTTCAGCCTTTCACCATTAAGTGTGATGCTAACTATGGACATGTTATCGATGATCTGTATTATGCTGAAGTACATTCCTTCTATACCCACTTTATTGAGACAGTTTGTCATGAAAGGATGTTGAATTTTCTCAAATGTTTTTTTCTGTTTCTTTTGAGATGACTATATTATTTTTATCATTCATTCTATTAATGTGGTGTATCACATTTATTAAATAGCGTATGTTGAGCCATCCTTATATCCCAGGAGTAAATGCCACTGGATTACGATGTATAATCCTTTTAATGTGCTGTTGAATTTGACTTGTGAGTATTTTGTTGAGAAGTTTTACATCTTTATTCATCAGGGATATTAGTCTGTAGTTCTCTTTTCTTGTGGTGTCCTTATCTGGCTTTGGTATCAGGATATTGTTGGCCTCACAAAATGAGTTTGGAAGTGTTCCCTCCTCTTCTATTTTTTGTAAAAATTTAAGCAGGACTGGCATTAACTCTGTCTCATCAGTTTTGTAGGACTTCTGACTTGTTTCCCTTCCCTGTTAGCCACAGGATGTACTCCATAGAATCCCAGCATTTCTGGCCAGGTTTCCTGGTTTGGTGGGGCTGTGCTCAGCAGTTGGGCAGGGCTGGTGAATTACTTTCCTGTTTATGTGCAGATCTAGAATGGGCTCTGAGGTCAGAACAGATCTATTGTTGGGGACCTAAATAAAGCAGGCAGAATGGCTAACCAAGGTACCCAACCAGACGGGGGTGTCCGTATTTAACCTTAAAGCTTTGCTACTTGTCGTTCTACCCCAATCATAGTCTCTATAATCCATTTCTGTACCAAGCTTGATTTTAGAGTTCTGCCTTTTTAACTCGATTCAGAAATTCAGGTAATATTTTAGAAGGTTCCTTTATTTTAGTTTTCATTTTAATTCTAGCTAGTTAACATACAGTGTTATATTAGTTTAAGGTGTACAATATAGTGATTCAACAATTCCATACAACTGGTGGTCATCACAAGTGCATTCCTTAATTACCACTAAGTATTTAACCCATACCATCCACCTCTCCTGTGTTAACCATCACTTTGTTCTCTATATTTAAGTATGTTTGTTAATTTGTCCTCTTTTCCCCTTTGCTCCTTTGTTTTATTTCTTAAATTCCACTTGTGAGTGAAATCATATGGTATTTGCCTTTCTCTAACTGACTTATTTCACTTAGCATCATACTCTCTAACTCCATTCGTGTTATTGCAAATGGCAAGATTTTGTTCTTTGTCTGGCTGAATATATATATGTGGGGGGGAGTGTTGTGTGTATTTTCAGAAGTTATATATATATCTCACTTCTTGTTTATACATTCAACAACCAGTGGACGCTTTGGCTGCTCCCGTATCTTGGCTATCATAAATAATGCTGCTATAAACAGTGATGCGTGTATCCCTTTGAATTAGTGTTTTCATATTCTTTCAGTAAATATCCAGTAGAGTAATCGCTGGATCATAGGGTAGATTTATTTTTAACTATCTTCCACAGTGATTGTTCTAGTTTGCATTCCTACCAACAGTGCATGAGGGTTCCTTTTTCACTACATTCTCATCAACTCCTGCTGTTTCTTATATTGTTGATTTCAGCCATTCTGACAGGTGTGAAGTGATATCTCATTGGGGTTTAGGATGATTTGATAGTTATCTGGTCATATTTGTGGGATGAAGCCAGCTTAGGGTCCTCCTACTCTTCCACCATCTTCTTTCTGGAAGGATCCTTTTATAAAGCCTTGTTTAGTGGCTATGGAACATACCCATTTGGCTCCCACCACACTTACAATGCAAAATTCTCCTGAATTTCCTACTTCTGCTCTCCCAAAATTCTACCTTTCATCTCAAAACATTGTGTTTTTTAAAATATTGCATTTTTTTTTTTTTAGCTCAAAATCTTTGCCTCATATCCCTTATCCAGTCTGGTTCTGAGTTCATGCTCATGCTTTCAAATTGGCCATCCTCTCTCGTGCATTTTCTTCCTCTCTTCTCTTTGCTACTAACTACATCTGAGCCCTCATCACTTCATGCAACAGGCATCTCAATAGCTTTCTGCAATGACTCTCTCCTTTATACTTTTCCCTAAGAATTCAAAGTGCAGATAACTATAGATTTAATTCCTGAAACATCTAAAAATTTAACTTAATCACATTGCAGCTCCTATACCACCCAAATACTTTTAGTCACTCCCCTTTCCAGAAAGTTGAAACTTTAACTCTTTAACCTGACATTCCAGGCTTTTAAAAATCTGACTATAGTGTAACTATTCAGTCTTTGAAGCTGTCACTGGCCTGCAAGAATTATCTTCCAAACCAATTGCATGAATTACTAGTCTCTAAATACGCATTACTTTTCCATCTTTCAGCTTTGTCCATGCCATCTCACTATTAGAATGTCCCACCCTTCGTCCCCACCTCTCTTTACCTTTTAAAATTCAAAATATCCCCCTACACTCAATATGAATTATTGACTGGAGAGTTGTACTGTCCTTTTGTTTGTTTCTCTGGGTGTCTGTGTCTGTTTTACCTTCTCAGTTAGACTGCAAGCTTCTTGAGAAAAGAAACTATATCCTCTATCTGCTACAGTGTGACACAAATATGGCACTTAGTTATTACTAAGTTGATGTCACATCCCAGAGCAACAAAAACTTATTCAGATATTTGCTCAGGCAAATGTTTGTATCCCTAACTCTGTGACCATGGCTTCCTTGGAAGATTACAGATTCAGATTCTTCGGTTTGTTTTTTTAAAAGCCCTTCTTTTTTTTTTTAAGATTTTATTTATTTATTAGTTAGAGAGAGAGCAACCGAGCACAGGCAGACAGAGAGGCCGGCAGAGGCAGAGGGAGAAGCAGGCTCCCTGCTGGGCAAGGAGCCCGATGTGGGACTCGATCCCAGGACGCTGGGTTCATGACCTGAGCCAAAGGCAGCCGCTTAACCAACTGAGCCACCCAGGCGTCCCTAAAAGCCCTTCTAACAGTAGAACATAAAATAAGATTTCCTGCTTGACTACATAGAGTAAATAATTTACCTGGTGTGTGTGTGTATATGTATGTATGTGTGTGTGTGTGTATGCATACACACATATGTATATGTTATATGTGTGTGTGTGTATATATATGTATATATACATATATATTATATATATAGTTTATATATGTGTGTATATATATATATATAGACTTTCCATGCATTCTCCCAAGAAAAGATAGTAAGAACTGTGAGTTATTGTTTGTATTAGTCAAGATCCTTCCAGTTGAAAATAAAAATATCTAACTTGAAAATAAAAGATATCTAACTTGCAATTAGCTTAAGCAAAAACGATAATGAATTGGCTCATGGGATAGAGAAATTCATAGCTAAATCTGTTTTCAGTAACAGTTAGATCCAGAAGATTCACTGGTATTAACAAGTCTTACTCTCCTTTTTCTGAGTGCTCATGTAATTCTCTGCAGCTGCAGATAAGCCAACTCTAGTAGTAAAGGCAATGCTAACTACAATTTTCATTTCATTTTATCGCAAATAGGCAACCCCAATTAAAGAAGAATCTCTCTCAATCTTTCTCTCTCCCATTCCATAACCATAGAGAAAGTTCAGGGAAAACTTTTGAACCTTAAATAGGTCATATACCTATCTTAGTAAAGTCACTGGGCCAGAAAGAAGAAGAATACCTGAGAATAATTCAGCCTGAACATGTGTTCATGCCAGTGGCCAAGATGATAGTCAAATATATTGACTGGCTGTGTCTCCAAGACCCCATGGTGTTAAGGAAAGATAAGGAGTAGCTGCTTCCCAAGAAGGAAAGAAAGAGAGAGAGAGAGAGAAAGAGAGAGAGAGAGAGAGAGAGAGAGAGAAAGAAAGGGAGGGAGGGAGAAAGAAAGGATAGCAAAAATAGTCATTTCTTCCTTTAAGTCAGGGAGATCCTTTGGGTCCTGAATCATCTAGATTGTCTTTAAATTCTGAGGTGTTAAGCCATCCAATTATCCTCAAATATTTATTCTGTACCTACTATGTGTTAGTCACTCTTTTAGACCCCGTTGAAGATAAAAGATTATTAGCTTTGATTCATAGGAGTGAGAAATGTAGTATACTTAAACTAATTCTGACCCAAAGTAGGATTTGGTATGTGTAATAAAAGTGGAGCTAAAGATAAGGGTTCAGGAGTCATACATTATAGAAGCAACAATGTAAGCTGTGTAAATTGATGACACTGAAATTTTGAGGGACAGAATAAAGAGACAAGAGAAATGAAGATTAAAGAGAAAAATAACTTAGAATAAACTCATACCCAAGTTCAAGTTTTATTCTATAGAATGTGAGCTCCTTAAGAGTAACACTTTAATCTTGGCACACCTGAGTGGCTCAGTCAGTTGAGACTCCAACTCAGCTTCACCTCAGGTTATGATCTCAGGGTCATGAGATCAAGCTCCACATCAAGCTCTGTGTCAGTCTCCACATTCAATGGGGAGTCTGCTTGAGATTCTCTCTCCCTCTGCCCCCTACCTCTCTAAAATAAATTAATTTTAAAAAACTTGAATCTTGGTTTGAACAACAAAAATATTGATAATAAAGAAATAAAATAACAGCTAATACTGAATAATATTTATTGAGTATTTGCCATGTTAGAAATTGTGCTAATTTTCTCATTCAATCTTCAAAACAATCTTATGAATTAGATATTAATTTTAACTCCTCATTTTATGGATGAGAACAATGAGACTCAGAAATGTTCAATAATCTGCTTAAGCAAATGGTAGATGTAGGTTCTTATCAAGTCCAGAGTGTGGCCTCTTAATCAACATATTATAGCAAACATTTTCAAAGATTGCCTCCTCTCATGTGAGTCAAGGAACAGATTCAGTATAAATTACCTAGAAATGGTGTTCTTTGAGCTTAGTTAGGCTCATGTGATCTCAGTTTCTTTTGCAATGGAAATCCCAATATCAGTCTCTCCTTAGATTCATCCAGTGGACTTAAATCATTCAGGAACTCTGTTGTTTGAGAGGAAAATGAGTGGGAAGACCAGAGAGGGGGGAAAAAAAAAACATTGTTATCACATGGTTGAGGATTTGCCTTTGTACTAGCAAAACAAAACTCAGTGATACTGTTATGGATTGAATTATATCATTGAAGTCCTCACCTCAAATATCGCAGGATGTAACGTTATTTGGAAATAGGGTCTTTACAAGGATAATCAAGGGAAATTAAAGTCATTAGGATGGCTCTAATCCAGTACAGCTGCATACACAGACCAATGGGAACTTTGGACACATGAGCATTCACAGAGGAAATACTACATGAAGAGATTCAAAGGAGAACATGATGTAAATATGAAGGCAAATATTGAGAGTGATGTATCTACAAAGCAAGAAATATCAAAGGTGGCCAGAAAACCACCAGAAGCTAGGAGAGAGAGGTCTGAAACAGATTCTCCCTCAGAGCTCCTAGGAGGAACCAAATCTGCCAACACCTTGGTCTTGAACTTCTACCCTCCAGAATTGTAAGACAATAAATTCCTATTGTTTCAACCACCCAGTTTGTGGTGTTTTGTTACAGCAGCCCAAGGAAATTAATATAAGTGTCTTCAACAAAACAGAACAAATCTAAGCCTCTTGCAAATGAAAAAAGCAACTCCCAATACTTTCTTTCATGGGGGTGCCATGTTAATAGAGCCAGTTCATAATTAAAATTATTGGATCAAACTTCTATCTGTGATTTTATAGTCTCATGGGGAATGTTTGCAAGTGATTTTACATGGATATTACATTTTGTGTTTGTTTCCTAATTTGTTGCCATCATTTGCTAAAAGAAGGTTAATATATTTTTTTTCTGAAGAGACCATTTTTCTTTCTTCCAGAAACCTGACACCTGATTCATAAGTGATCATTTGTATTTTTTATTCTGGCTCCTAGGGCACATCTAGATACTCAGAACAGATTGTTAACCCATCAGTTTATAGACCAAATTCACATTAAAATGTTCTCAAATATCAAAAAAATGTTTTTATTTTAAGAACAATCAGCAGCTCATCTTTGCTAATTTTAAGGGGTCTTTTGGTAAGCATGCTGGAAGATCCTTATCTGAGGTTTTGTGAAGAAGATAAAACATAACATGAATCATATTTGGGATCTATATTCATAGCCATGTTACCAAAGAGCATACAAAACTAAAAGCTTAAACATTTACTATGTTCTTGAGTAAACTGAGAATGTGAGTAAAATATATCAGTGTTGGGGGTGCCTGGGTGGCTCAGTGGGTTAAAGCCTCTGCCTTCAGCTCAGGTCATGATCCCAGGGTCCTGGGATCGAGCCCCACATCAGGCTCTCTGCTCAGCAGGGAGCCTGCTTCCTCCTCTCTCTCTGCCTGCTTCTCTGCCTACGTGTGATCTCTGCCTGTCAAATAAATAAATAAAATCTTTAAAAAAAAATGTATCAGTGTTGAACACAACAATCCCATGAGGGAAAAAGTCATACACAAATGTACTGCAGTGGGCTTATTTTTCCAGACTGGGTGAAACTTGATGGACATTCTGAGCCAGCAGAATTGTCACTTGTGTGCACCCTCAGGAAGAAGCATGATTTTTAGCAAAATATAGCAGAATCACTAATCCTGTTCCTGGACCCGATATTCTTGCCTTCCTCCCTTTCTGCTTTGCTTGTTCTTTCCTTCCTTCCTTTTCAGTATAATTTTTTTTTTCTATTATGGTAACGCATGTTTGGAGTTGTAGAGAAGCCTCATTGTCTTGTCCTAGCTCTGTCAGAATGAAGGAGCATCATGAAGCAGGCCTTCTGTCTCTAATTTTCTCAATTTTGAGTATAAATTTAACAGCATCATACATTGGTTAAATACTGATTTTGAAGTCAAATAGCTCTTGTTTTATACTGAAAGATCCTCTTACTAGCTGTATCTAATTTTAGGGGCAGTTCTTAGCTACTGTATGCTTCCTCACCTACAAATGAAGGATGATCATTGTACCTCCATCACATGGTCTGAGAACAAAAACAAAACAAAACAAATAAATAAACAAACAAAGGTGGTACCTGAAGAGCAGATAGCTTAGGGATAACCCACTGGTGAATACTTAATAAATGTAAGCTAATAATTATGCTTATCAAGAAAACAATTATATGACATTCTGGAAAATTCAAAACTACAGCAATGGTTAAAAAGATCAATGGTTACCAGAGATTTGGAGGGTAGAGGAGTATTAGGTGAGCATTGAATACATGAAACACTTTTTGGAAGATGGTAAAACTCAATTCTGTATGATACTGCAATGGTGGATATATGACATTATGTATGTCAAAATACCTAGAACTTTCTAGCATGAAGAGTGAAACTTTCTGCATGCAATTTTTTTAAAAGCTATTTTAGAGGTCAGGGTATCACAGGATGGGATGTAGAATTTGATAAAGCTACCTATATTACAACTGTGTGAAACAAATCTAACATATGACAAATATATGAAGCAACTTTACACGAGGGGGGAAAAGGTAACCTAAGTAATTTTGGAAATAAATGGAACCTGCGAACTAAAAGAAAAATAAACTATATATAAGTACTTGGGCAGGTTGATAAAGTTGTTTCTTTTGGGCATACAGTTAATTTTGATACTGCTGTACATATACACTGGTATTGGGAAATTAAGTAACTGGGTGCTGGATGTTGGGAACCAGGTCTCTCAGTGTTGCAGTGGAAGATTACAGAGAACAAGAGAGGAGGCGAGAATGAGCCATGTGATAATTGATTAGAGTTGAAGACATCAGTATGAACTCATGGCTAGCTTAGGATAGACACAGATGATTACATATAGAAATAATTATAGGTATACAGATATGAAAAGGCTGTTATCCACACATAGAACTCCTTGCTCTGTCAGTGAAGAGGGCCTGGAAGCTGTGACACCTCAGTACCAACAAGCACTCCTACCACCCAGATCTTGTTTTCTAATACCATTTTCCTATGAAGGTAATCAGGGCTCCTTGGAGAAAGAGCCAATTCTAGGACTGGGGCTGAAAATATATAAGATGAGCTCAGAGTATCTTGTAGATACTAGCCATAAAGTAAGGAAATGCCCTTAAAAAATGATGGTGTATGCAAAAGATATATTAGACAATTAAAAGAGTCCCCAAAGGTCAGCTACAAAATTTGTCCCCAAAGCTGTAGTCCCCAAAGCTACAAAATTTGAGCAAAGTAGTATTGGCTTATAACCTAAAATAAAAGATAAAAATTTAATCCCATACTGATAAATAACAAACAAATCATAAATAAGGGAGAATAAACAAATCTTCCATGCAGAAGAATTCTAAATAATTAGTGTAGGTACTCTGTCCTCAAGGAGGTAAAGTGGAAGTCCCCATTGACATCCTTCCACAGAGTAGTACAATATAGGAAAGGGATAAAAGAATAATTTTACAGAGGATAAACCTCACAAACACTAACTCAGTTAGTTGGTCAAGGTAAACATCAACAGTGCTAAGTCATGTTGATAGTGTGTACTCTTGATATGATGTGATGAAAATGGCACTTTAGCCATATGGTCTTCCTCCCCAAAACTCATAACCCCAGTCTAATCATGAGAGAAAAAAAATCAGACAAATAACAATTGAGGAACATTTTATAAGATTGTACAAAATTGACCAGTAATTTTCTAAACTGTCAAGGTCACCAAAAACAAGGAAAGTTTGATAAACTATCACAGCCAAGGGAGTCTAAGGACATATTAGGACTAAATGTAAAGTAGTATCCTGGAAGATACTACTCAAACAGAAAAAGGATATTAGGTAAAAACAAAAGAAATCAAAATAAATTATAGACTTTAGTTAAAGTAACAGATCAGTATTGATTCAACAATTGCAAATAAATATAATATAAATGTACAAATATAAGACATTAATAATAGGAAAAATAGGTCTGGGGTATATGAGAACTCTGTACTATCTTAAACATTTGAGATTTCAAATTTATTTTAAGAAGAAAAAATGTAAAGATAGAACTATTCAATTAAACCTGAAAACAAAAACATTAACCAGTATTACTAAATATTATTATTATTTTTAATTTGGTAAACAATTAGTAAAAGAAATACCTGGCAACTACTAGAACTTTATAAAACTTAAAAGTTTTTAATCATTGTTCCAACTAACCAACTAACCCTGGTCTAATTCTTAGATTTTATTCAACTCATGTTGAATCTCTTCTTAAAATTAGAGCCTCCTTGAACTTGGCCTGGTACATTCAACAACTTTACCGCCCACTTCAATTTGCCTAGGAGGAGATCTTGCAGATGTCTGTTACTTTTATGTTCAATAGTCAATTCCTAACACTCTAAATACTCCATTATTCAGCACTCCTTGATTTATAAATTAAGGATAATTTAATTAGTGAAAAACCACCCAAAAGTAAGATGTTAGTCACAAATTACATTGACCTACTAGTCACACAAATCTTTCCACTATTTTTCCTAATAAAAGTATATTTCACATCATTTATGTCTCTCATGTTTAGTTCTTTGCTTTGGAGTCAGGATTTACATATTTAGCTTTTTTTCAAGTAAATCTTCTTCTAACAAATGTCTCCATGTATAGTAGATTTTATGTAGAACTATTTTCTTTAAATGGTAGGTTGGTACCAATCCAGGCTATACCAGGAATAACTAAAAGACATACTTAAACAAAATGAGTGGGGCATCTGGGTTGCTCAGTCAGTTGATTGTTTGCCTTCGGCTCAGCTCATGATCTCTGGGTCCTGGAATTGAGCCCACACTGGGCTTTCTACTCAGCAGGGAATCTGCTTCTCTCTCTCTCTCTCTCTCTCTCACTCTGTCCCTCCCCACTGCTCATTCTCTCTCTCTCTCTCAAATAAATAAAATATTTTAAAAAACAAACAATATGATTTTTAAAATAATCATATAATAATTTCCTGTATACTCCCAGGAATTTTCCCCCTCCCTCCCTACTACAACATAGAAATGTACATCTCTGAATCAAAATCTTTCATGAAGCCTGTGCTTTGGGAGCTTGAAGGTGAATAAAGGAGCAGAGAGATTAAGAGAAACAACAGAGACAGGTAGTTGAGCTCCCCCCATCGCATAATGTCCTGCCATAAATCTCCCAGTCAGCCTTCTTGCTACTTGCATATCAAGATCTGGTAGGAGTATGATTTAAGCATAATCTAGAATTTTATGGTTCTTCACAAGTTCCTAAAACATACAGTGACAATGGTCTTCGATGCAGATGGAGCAGATGGAAATACAGATGAAAGAAAATTAAGAAATCTTACCACTTCTCAAAGTGCTCAAAACCATTAAGTTCAAAGCCAATTCATTTAGTCTTGAGCTCAGTGGGCTTTTGCTCCACACCAAAATTTTCCATGTACCTACCACCCCGAGCCAACTTTAACCTACATTTGGAGGCTATGGGCCACTGTTTTATGAGTATTCCCTTTGATCTTCATAATAAAGTATAAAGTGATGTGGTGACTTGGAGCTCAGTGCTCCTGCCTATAGAATGGGGATTCCGAGAGAAATGGAAAAAGCAAGTGCAGCTAATTTACATACCTTGTAATTCTTTAATATATCTGGTAACTTATAAGTCTTATAAAACTTTATGCACCTGAAATTTGGGGTCTATGTTGAATGTGTGTGTGTTGGGCTGGTTGCCTTTTTATGCATCTAAAAGTCAGTTTCAGGGGGACCCGACACAGTCTGTTAAGCTTCCGACTCCTGGTTTCAGCACAGGTAGTGATCTCAATGTCAGGCTCCACACTCAGCTAAGAGTCTGTTTAAGTTTTTCTCTCTCTCCCTCTGTCCCTCCCTGCCTCTCTCACATATGCTCTCTCCCCTCTCCATCTTTCTCTCAAATAAATAAACTAATTAAATAAAAGTCAGTTTCAGAGGAAGTTAAGCTATAATGTGGTTCTCGAATTCTTTCGACTGCAGTACTTGTGACAACTGTTGTGTATTTTATCAAATGACACAAACTTAAATTGAGATATATTTTTAAGCCACTGGATCTTTTTGAGTTTAACTGTAAAAACAAGGTTACACACATGGGAGCTGCTGGATCCCCATGGAATCAAAAGTCAATGTGGTACAGAAGACAGCATAGCTATTTAAACCTTGCCTCCCCTCCAATTCGGGAAGCTGGTATCTGGCCTCAGGTACCTCATTCTATTCCTCAGAGACCCTATAAATCTTACTTCACCCTGGTCATCTTCAATCTCTATAAGGGTGAGATTACCTTACAGTCAAACCTCAGAAATGTGTCTTCCCTGGGGTAGACTGAGCAAACCAAGCAATTTAACACCTCAACTTTCTTAGCCATATCAGACCTAACCTAAAATTAACCCTTACATACAAAGTGATTCAAATCTGGTATCTGAATGCAGAGACTCTGATGAGATGGCATTTGAAGCTGAGACCTGTTGAAGTCATATGTATACATGACTGTTCCATTATAATGCAGTTCTGAGACTGGATTTCCGAGTCTCAGGGGTAAATTTGAGGTGGATGTTTATGGCTATAGGTCTAACCTCCATACTTTTCTCTAGCTATCCCCCCCCCCCCCCGACAATCTTTTTCTCCTCTGTCTCCTGATCTAATCTTCCTCTCTTTATTCCTCTCTGTTTACAGGTCACCTTTTTCTCTCTTCCCTTCCCCTTCTCCCTATATCTTCTATTTCACTCTCTTTCGACCTCTCCCCCACAGACCTGTTGCATCCTCTCTGCAACATATTTCTTGACCTCTTAAAAATGTGTCTGTCTTGCCCACTGGTTCCCCTTGAGTCTCTGCTCTGACACGTCTCTTATTTCTCTTCCTACCATAAAGCAAACTGAAGCTAAACTCTGTTTGTTTGCAGTTTTAGCAAATAAAGTCTTATATTTGCTTCTCTAAAGTAGTTATGTCATTCTTCACTTACTTCGGTCCCTGAGTTCTCTTTTGGTGGGGTCCTCCTAGGAAAATAATTGAGTATACCATGTTATACCTCATAAATAATATGTAAATATTAGAAAATTTTTACTTATTTTAGTTCTCTTGAATACATGTGAACCTTTTTTTCTTTTAGAGAGAGAGTGCGTGGATGAGGGTGCGGGAAGGGGCTTGTGAACTTTAAAACACATTGTATTTTATATTTGGAGGAAGCATGTGGCCCAGTTACAGAAGAATTTTGACTCTGATATTTTCAGAAGCAACATTTTAGAATTTATACGAAATGGGAATGAACTTTCTTCATTGTATGCTTTTAACTGCAATCTCATTAATGTGTTTCAATTATTTTTTCTACAATAATAGTATGCAATTATCTATACTTATTAAAGCCATCTTAATAGAATTCTTATTAAAACTGCGAAGGCTTAGACATAATAATGAGACACACTGAAAATATTTATTCTCAGTCATAGCCTTATAAAGAACATACTTTTCCTCAGAAACGAACTCTGTACAGAATTATTTTGCATTAATTTCATTCTAATAAAATCAAGGTACATTTTACAAATTAATATGTAAAGTCACACATTCTAGTGGATTATTTCTAAATTTAGTTTCGGTTTTCTTCAGTGAAACCGGAAGTTTGAAACAATCCTCAAATTTGAAAAACGACTTGAAGCAAACTGAGTAAAGATGAGAAAGACCAATATTCTTTACCTACTGGCAAAAACATTTAAGCATTGTCCAATGACACTCACAATAAAGGCATATCCCCCCATTTCATTCTCATTTCAGAAATATGGTAAATATTTGCCCATTTATCTGGGAAAGCAAACAGTGACAAGACACATCCTCAAACTGATGAAACTCCTCGTTTAGATGGTATTACTGCTGGCATTATCCTTGAGCCAGAGATTTCCTTTGTATGCCTATGCAGAGTGTTCTATCTTGCTGATAGCTTTGACCTATTGGAGTTTATATTTGACCTTGTAGCCTGAGCAGAATTTTTTTCTTCCTTAAAAAGAAATGATCCTTGGCATTCTGAATTTAAGAACATGCAGGTCCATTTTCCAGAAAATGAATTATTGCAAAGAGGAAGCACTAAGTGTGAGAGGACCCCAGGTGAGACAGGAGCACCAGTGGAGTCCTTGGGATGAGCCAGAGATCTGGGGCATCTTCCACTAGGTATTTACTTCATTCCACACCTGGGTTTCAAGGAATAATTTTAGGACAGATTGAAGTGTTAAACAGAAAAGATTGTTTTCACCGTGTTCTCAAGAAAAAAACCCACTGAGTCCTTTGCACTTGACCCTTCTGGCATAACTTTTTCATGCCTCCATCTCATTGGCTCAAAAATGGGAATAATAAGACCAAATTCATAAGGTTGTTCTGGGGATTGAATTAGCTAATTCAATTAAAGCACTTAAAATCATACCTGCAACACATTGCTGAGTCGGTTAATGCTAATTACTGTTATTGCTGTTGCCTATTGGGTAGTTAACAGCACCAAACGCTGTTAGGACACTATGTACATGGTTGTGAGGCTTAATAGAACCAGTAAATCTGAAACCTGTAAACAACTGAGGAGCTAGAAACATGCAACTTTGCCATCTTTTTCCTCAGAGCATCATCAGATATGGTTCATAATTAAGCACATCTTCATCCACTTCTAATTACCCAGGAAAAAAAAAAGCTTGTAAGTCTAGTCTTATGTTTGAAAATGCTTTGAAGACCAGAGAAGATAAGCTCAAGGTGTGGTCCAAGTGTGAAAGAAACAATGAACATGAAAGACTATTATCACTCATGGGAGCGTCCCTTAGAAACCATGGGATTTACCATGTAGAACAGACTAAGAAAAACTTTGTCCATTTTGGTAACTTGTTTACAAAATGGCTGACAATATGCTTCTCTGCACCATGAAAAGTCCCCTCCTGTGATGACTCGGGGTCTGGCTATGGGACTTGCTTTGGCCAGTGGAACAACAGCAAACATGATTTAAGTAGCAAAGTGAAAAGTGCTTGTATTGGGGTTCTCCAGGAAAATGGGACCAATAGGTTTTAGTATTATATAAAATTTATTAATATATAAAATTTTTAATATATCATGTGTCTTAATATTATATTAAAAACATACTATTTTAATATTAGAATATTAATATAATATATATATTTATGATTTAACATATTATAAAATAATATATATAAAAACCTATTAGTTCTGTTTATACATATTATAGATTATATATATAACATATTTAATATAAAAATCTGTATATAAGATATAACCTAGAACAAGAGTGAGAGAGAGAGATTTATTATATGGAACTGACTCACATGATTAGGGTGGCTGAGAGTCTCATACGGTTCAGTCAGCAAGCTGGAGTCCCAAAAGAGTTGATGGTGTTAAGTTCTAACTCAAGAGCAGAAGACTGATGTCCTAGCTTGAAAACAGACAGAAAGAACAAATTCTCTTTTATCCCTTCTCTTGTTCTATTCAGACATCCAATAAATTGGATGAGGCCCATCCACCTTGGAGAGGGCAATTAGCTTTACTTAATCTATTGTCCCAAATGTTAGTATCACCCAGAACCAAATACCTGGAAGCCTAAAGGCACATGAAGTTGACACATAAAACTAACATCTCAGTGCTCACAGTGGCTCCCCCTCTTGCTGCTGGACAATTCCCCCGTCATGTGAAGAAGCCCGTGCTAGCTTAGTGCAGGCTGAGAGATCACATGGCTAGCTATCTTAGAAGAGAGGCCAGATAGTTGAATGAACCTACCCCAGTTCAGCCAGATTAAAAATAATAATAAAAAAAACGATTTAAAAAATTTTTTAAATAATAATTTTTTGATGTTTTAATCACCATGTTCTAGAACAGTTTTTCATATAGCAAAAGTAATCTAATTTGACAATTGAATGCAACTTTAAAGGTTAATGTCACACTTAACAGCAAGACCATATTATAATCATGCTTGCTTAATAAATTTTAGTCTAAAACAGGAAATTATACTCTATGCCTTTTGCTTGCATATAGAAATTTTAAAATATGTAAATAGTTTTGATTCTTTGTTATGAGCATCAAAGGAATTGCACAATGGATTTTTATCATAGCAGATTAAACTAAATATCATAGTTGAGTAGGCATAAGTATAAAGTGAATCTCGATATCAAGTTTCAAAAAATGTCACAAAGTAGAATAGATATTATGTGAATATTGAAAATAGTGGAGACGCCATTCCAACTCTAAAATGATGATCTAAACATTAATTTCAAGGACTTCAATATCCAATAGTAAAAGTCTTTGGCAAAATAATTCACATACCATAAAATTCACTATTTTTAAATTGTGCCATTCAATGGATTCTAGCGTATTCAGAATTGTGCAACCATCACTACTACGACATTATCAGGATATATTCATCACCCCAAAAAGAAACCCTGCATCAGTTAATAGTCACTCCCTATTCTCCTTCTTTCCTTGTCCCCAATAAATTCTAATCTACTTTCTGTCACTGTGGATTTGCATCTTTTGGACATTTTGCATAAACAGAATTACACTATCTACATAGCCTTTGGTGTCATTTAGCCTAGAATTCAAGTTCATCCATGCTGTAGAATTTATCAGGATTTTATTTCTTTTTGTTACTAAATAATGTTGTATGGATAGACCACAGTTGGCTTATCCATTCATTAGTTGATGAGCATTTAGGTTGTTTCCATTTTTTTTATTATCATAAATAATACCGCTATAATCACCTGTGTACAACTCTGTGTATAAACATATTTCTCAATTCCCTTCACTTAGAAGTGAAGGTGTTGGGTCACATGAAAACTCTATGTTCAACATTTTGTGGAACTGTCAAACTATTTTTCACAGTGCCTGGACTACTTACATTCTAATCAGGAATGCATGAGAGTTCTAATCCCTTCTATGCCTCAACAACAATTGTTATTGTCCTTCTTTATATATATTTTTTTAATATTTAGGGAGAGTGTATGTGCAAGCAACGGGAGGGGCAAGGGCAGAGGGAGAAAGAGAATCTCAAGCAGGCTCCATGTGAAGCATGGAGCGCAGTTTGGGGATGGATCTCATGACCCTGAGGTCATGACCTAAGCTGAAACCAAGAGTCCAATGCTTAACCCACTGAGCCACCCAAGTGCTCCCCACTTTTTTTTAAAATTTTATATCTCCACCCTTGTAGGTGTGAGGTAATATCTCATTTTGGTTTGATTTGCATTCCACTGATAACTCATGTGTTGAACACTTTTTTATATGCTATAACTCATGTGTTGAACACCTTTTTATACGATAAGTTTTCATCTGCATATCTTCTTTGAGAATTATCTGTTCAAATCTTTTACCCTATTTTAATTGGGATATTTGTCTCTTTATTGTTGGGTTGTAAGTGTTCTTTATACATTCTTGATACAAGATCTTTATCAGATATATAACATGCAAATGTTTTATCCCATTCTATGAGTCTTTTTTTTTTTTACTTTTCTGATAATATCATTTGAAGCACAAAAACTTTTAATTTTGATGAAGTATATGTATCTATTTTTTTCTTGTGTTATTTATGCCTTTGTGTCATATTTCAAAAACTAATGCTTTAACTAAGGTTACAAATGTTTACTCCTATGTTTTGTGTCTAAGAGTTCTATCATTTTAGCTGTTTGTATAAATTTAATACATTTTTAGGTAATATTGTAGATGGTGGAGGCAGGGTCCAGCTTCACTCTTCTGTGTATAAATATACAGATGTCTTGAGGTCATTTGCTAAAAACACTGTTCTTTCCCCCATTGAATTGTCTTGGCACCCTTGTCAAAAGTCAATTGACCATAGATGTGTGGGTTTATTTCTGGACTCTCAGGTTAAATATTATGTGATCTATTTGTCTGTCTTTACGCCAGTACCACACTGACTTCACACTGACTTGACTACTTTGTACTAAGTTTTGAAATCAGGAAGTATGAGTCATCCAACTCTGTTTTATTTTTTTCAAGATTGTTTTGACTATCCTCAATCCCTTGCATTTCCTTATGAGTTTTAGGATTAGTTTATACATTATTGCCAAAAAAGGAGTTGGAATTTTAACAATATTAAGTCTTCTGACCCCTGAACATGGGATGTCTTCACATTTGTTTAGGTCTTCTTTAATTTCTTTCAATAACTTTGTTTTTTCAGTGTGATTTGGGGTACAGTCCTTTTCGGTGTACAAGTCTAGTCCTTCTCTAGATAAATTTATACCCAAGTATGTTATTATTTTTGATGCTATTGTAAATTAAATTGTTTTCTTAATTTCATTTTAGGATTTTTCATTGCTAGTATACAAAATGTAATTGAATTTTGTGTATTTATCTTTTTATCATGCAACTTTACTGAACTCTTTTTAACTCTAATACTCTGCAAGTGCATGTATGCATGTGTATTCTTGGTGTTTTTATATATATCTGCAATGATAAAGATACTTTTACTACTTCCTTTCAAATTTGGATGCCTTATCTTTTTCTTGTCTAACTGTCCTGGCTCAAATCTCCAATACAATGGCAAACAGAAGTGGTGAGAGTTGACATCCTTGTCTCATTCTTGATCTTTGGGAGAAAGCATTCAATCTTTCATACTGACCAAGATTTTAACTGTAGGGTTTTTTTTTTATAGATGCCCTGAATTAGGTTCAGAAATTTCCCTTCTATTTCTAGTTTGTTGAAGAATGAGTTAAAAGAGTTTTCTCCTTTTCTTTTTTATGGGAGAGAGGTAGAGAAGTATGTGAAATGTTGATGTTAGTAATTCTTTAAATGTTTGGTAGAAATCACCCATTGTAGCTGTTTGTTTAGTGACATTTCTGTACTAATTCTGTAAAGTCTTTATTATTTTGTCATATGAGAACTCTATTAAGTTAGTTTAGGAGCAAGATGGCAGAGGAGTAGAGGACCTAAATATCATCAGATTCCAAGAGTTCAGTTAGATAGTTATCAAACCATTCTGAACAACTACAAATTCAACAGGAGATCGAAAGGAAGAAGAGCAGCAATTCTAGGAACAGAAAAGTGACCATTTTCTGGAAGAGAGGACATGCAGAGAAGTGAATCAGAGGCGATACACGGAAGATAGACCATGGGGGAAGGGGCCTGCTCCTGGCAAGTGGTAGATCAGCAGAGCACAAAACTGAAAATTTTAGAAATCTGCTCCATAGAGGGATGTCATTCCAGAGGCTGAGCGGGGATAGGGGGTGGGGAGTGGAGCCCTCATTGAGACAGTGTGCAAGTCCCTCAGGGTCACAGAAAAACCAAGGGTGTCTGAGGGTGGCAGAGCTCCCAGGTATCAGAGTGGGGAATCTGGCTGCAGAGACAGAGCTAAGGAAGTGGCTTTCAGCTCAGGGTCACCTTAAACTGTGATCCAAGGCACAGTAGCCACTGCTCTTCAAGAAGAGACAAAAAGCAGCAGATTCAGGAAGACTCACCTTCCTCCTCTGGGAGGAGTGGTGTGGGAATGCACAGCAGGAATCTGCTGGGTTTCCAGACTCCAAACAGGGTCATGTGCCAGAGATAGAAACACTCAGTTACAGGCCAGGTAAGCTCGGAGCACAGCCAGAGACCAGGGAGATGGCAGGGATTGACTGCTTTTCTCTGAGGGTGTACTGAAGAGTTGGGCCCTGAGCTCTCAGTTCCTACAGGCCAGAGATTGGAATGCTGCCATCTTCATTCTCCTCCTCCAGAAGATTGGGATCATTCCCTGCATATTTTCAGACCACAATGCATTGAAACTAGAACTCAACCACAAGAAGAAAGTTAAAAAGAACTCAAATACAGGGAGGCTAAAGAGCATCCTACTAAAGAATGAATGGGTCAACCAGGAAATTAAAGAATTAAAAAAAATTTCTTGGAAACAAATTAAAATGAAAACACAACTGTTCAGAATCTTTGGGACACAGCAATGGTGGTCCTGAGAGAAAATTATATAACAATATAAGCCTTTCTCAAGAAACAAGAAAGGTCTCAAGTACATAACCTAACCCTACACCTAAATGAGCTGGAGAAAGAACAGCAAAGAAAGCCTAAGCCCAGCAGGAGAAGAGAAATAACAAAGATCAGAGCAGAAATCAATGAAATAGAAACCAAAAGAATTGTAAAACAAATTAATGAAGCTAGGAGCTTGTTATTTGAAAGAACTAATAAGATTTATAAACCCCTGGCCAAACTTATCAAAAAGAAAAGAGAAAGGACTCAAATTAATAAAATCATGAATGAAAGAGAGACCACAAACTACACTAAAGAAATACAAACCATCATAAGAAGGTATTATTATGAGCAACTCTATGCCAGCAAATTTGACAATCCGGAAGCAATGGATGCATTCCTAGAGACATATAAACTACAAAAATTCAACCAGGAAAAAATAGAAAACCTGAACAGACCCATAACCAGTAAGGAGATTGAAACAGTCATCAAAAATCTCTCAACAAACAAAAGCCCAGGGCCAGACGACATCCTAGGGGAATTCTACCAAACATTTAAAGAATTAACACCTATTCTCCCAAAACTGTTCCAAAAAATAGAAGTGGAAGGAAAACCTCCAAACTCATTTTATGAGGCCAGCAATACCTTGATCCCAAAACCAAAGACCCCATCAAAAAGGAGAATTACAGACCAATATCCTTGATGAACATGGATGCAAAAATTCTCACCAAAATACTAGCCAATAGGACCCAACAGTACACTAAAAGGATTACTCACCATGACCAAGTGGGATTTATTCCTGAGCTGCAAGTTTGGTTCAACATCTGCAAATCAATTAATGTGATACAATTCATTAATAAAAGAAAGAACAAGAACCATATGAAACTCTCAATAGATTCTGAAAAAGCATTTGACAAAGTACAGCATTCTTTCTTGATCAAAACTCTTCACAGTGTAGGGATAGAGGGCTCATACCTCAATATCATCAAAGCCATCTATGAAAAACTCACAGCAAATATCATTCTCAATGGGGAAAAACTGAGAACTTTCCCCCTAAGGTCAGGAATACAGCAAGGCTGTCCACTATCACCATTGCTATTCAACCTAGTCCTAGAAGTCCTAGCCTCAGCAATCAGACAACAAAAAGAAATAAAAGGCATCCAAATTGGCAAAGAAGAAGTCAAACTATCACTCTTTGCAGATGACATGATACATTATGTGGAAAGCTCAAAAGCCTCCACTCCAAATCTGCTAGAACTCATACAGGAATTTAGTAAAGTTTCAGGATATAAAACCAATGCACAGAAATCATTTGCATTTCTATACACCAACAGCAAAGCAGAAGGAAAGAGAAATTAAGGAGTCAATCCCATTTACAATTGTACCCAAAACCATAAATACTTAGGAATAAACCCAACCAAAGAGGAAAAGAATCTGTACTCAGAAAATTAGAAAGTACTCATGAAAGAAATTGAGGAAGACACAAAGAAATGGAGAAACGTTTCATGCTCCTGGATTGGAAGAACAAATATTGTGAAAATGTCTATGCTACCTAAAGCAATCTACACATTTAATGCAATCCCTATCAAAATGCCATCAACTTTGTCCAAAGAAATGGAACAAATAATCCTAAAATTTCTATGGAATCAGAAAAGACCCAAATAGCCAGAGGAATGTTGAAAAAGAAAACCAAAGTTGGCGGCATCACAGCTGCAGACATCAAGCTCTATTACAAAGCTGTCATCATCAAGACAGCATGGTACTGACCCAAAAACAGACACATAGATCAATGGAACAGAATAGAGAGCCCAGAAATGGACCCTCAATTCTATGGTCAACTAATCTTCGACAGAGCAGGAAAGAATGTCCAATGGAAAAAAGACAGTCTCTTCAACAAATGGTGTAGGGAAAATTGGACAGCCACATGCAGAAGAATGAAACTGGACTATTTCCTTACACCACACACAAAAATAGACTCAAAATGGATGAAGGACCTCAATGTGAGAAAGGAATCCACCAAAATCCTTGAGGAGAACACAGGTAGCAACCTCTTCGACCTCAGCTGCAGCAACTTCTTCCTAGCAACATCACGAAAGGCAAAGGAAACAAGGGCAAGAATGAACAATTGGGACTTTATCAAGATAAAAATCTTCTGCACAGCAAAGGAAACAGTCAACAAAACCAAAAGAGAACTGTCAGAATGGGAGAAGATACTTGCAAATGACATACCAAATAAAGGGCTAGTATCCAAAATCTATAAAGAACTTATCAAACTCAACACTCAAAGAAAAATAATCCAATCAAGAATGGGCAGAGATCATGAACAGACATTTTTGTAAAGAAGACATGCAAATGGCCAAAATGGACATGAAAAAGTGCTCAATATCACTCGGCAGCAGGGAAATACAAATCAAAACTACAGTGAGATACCACCTCACACTGGTCAGAATGGCTAAAATTAACAAGTCAGGAAACGACAGATGTTGGTGAGGATGTGGAGAAAGGGGAACCCTCCTACACTGTTGGTGGGAATGCAAGCTGGTGCAGCCACTCTGGAAAACAGTATGGAGGTTCCTCAAAAAGTTGAAAATGGAGCCACCTTACAACCCCAAAATTGCTCTACTGGGTATTTACCCTAAAGATACAAACGTAGTGATCCGAAGGGGCAGGTGCACCCGAGTGTTTATAGCAGCAATGTCCACAATAGTCAAACTATGGAAAGGACCTAGATGTCCATCAATAGATGAATGGATAAAGAAGACATGATATATATAATACAACAGAATACTATGCAGCCATCAATAAAAAACAAAATCTTGGGGCACCTGGGTGGCTCAGTGGGTTAAGCCTCTGTCTTCAGCCCAGGTCATGATCTCAGGGTCCTGGGATCGAGCCCCGCATGGGGCTCTCTGCCCAGCAGGGAGCCTGCTTCCCCCTCTCTCTCTTCCCCCTCTCTCTCTGCCTACTTGTGATCTCTGTCTGTCAAATAAATAAAAATCTTTAAAAAAACAAAACAAAACAAAATCTTGCCATTTGCAACAACGTGGATGGAACTAGAGGGTATTATGCTAAGCGAAATAAGTTAATCAGAGAAAAACAATTATCATAGGATCTCACTGATATGAGGAATTTGAGAAGCAGGGCAGGGGCTCATGGGGGTTAGAGAGGGAAAAAATGAAATAAGATGGGATAGGAGAGGAAGATAAACCATAAGAGACTCTTAATCTCAGGAAACAAACTGAAGGTTGCTGGGGGGAGAGGATGGGAGAGATGGGGTGGCTGGGTGGTGGACATTGGGGAGGGTATATGCTATGGTGAGTGCTATGAATTGTGTAAGCCTGATGATTCAGAGACCTGTACCCCTGAAGCAAATAACACATTATATGCTAATAAAAAAAGAAAGAAAGAAAGGAAGAAAGAAAGGAAGGAAGAAAAAGGTAGTTTAGGGATGAGTTAGTGATTAGACAAAAATTCCTTAAATACCAGAACCAATAAATATCCCAGTGTTTATTGAATTTGTGTGCATGTTGGAGCACACCTCCAATACTTAGTTTACAACTCAGCTTTTGCTTCCTCTTCCTGCTTGTGCAGGTTTTTAAGGTAGGCAGAGGTGAGATCCTAGAGCCTCTTCAGGCCCTTCCTGAGTATGTACACAGCACCACACATGTGAATGAAACTCCTGGTTCCCTGGGAATATGTCAGAGCTCTCCAAAGCCTGTAGACACTTCATTCCTCACCTTTTTCTTTTAAGCTTTTTGGTTAGCCTGTTGTTTGTGCTATTGTTAACCATCTCCTCAGGCATGGTAATCTTAAAGCACTTGCCTGGAAATGTTTTTTATAAACACCCTCTGGGGAGAAGCTTTTAACATTGGGCAAGCTTGAGTCAGGTCAAATAAAGGCAAACTTTTCCAGTTGGGTCTTCCCAGGAACAATGTAACAGAACAAATAATATCAATTTTTGGGGAATGAAGATTTGGGAGAGCTCCAGTTCTGTTGCAAACCATTCCAGTATTGGGAAAGCTGGCTTTTTTTTTTTTTTTACCCCCCAAGGCCAAGGCTTAGCTGGAGAGTGAAAGACGGGAAATTGCTGTTTTTACCAGCATTTGACAGTATTTCATAAATAAATGCTTCCTGGGTTGTTACAAGCCTTTGGCTAGTTCGCAGAGATCTGAAAAAATTGACTCTGACTATTTTGCTACTTTCCCGCTGTTGTCGCTTTTATGGAGAGATACATTTTTGGATGTCATTTTCACTACACATAACTATTAGCAGTAAATTAACCACACCAAAATTGAACTGATATAGTACAGTTCAAAATTGAACTGATATAGTCAGTTCACCAGTATTGACCAGTAATTTTGTGACAACTCAAAACTAACAGAGGAAGAAAATAAACTAAAATAAAATAATAAAGTAAAATAAATGAATAAATAAATAAATAAATAAATAAAATATATTGAAGCAAATCAGGCATTTCAATCTCTAAACTATGAAATATTACTGCAGGTAACAACAAAAGAATATCTCCTCCATCTAAAGATAACAGTGAAGTATATGCAGACAGGTGATATGTACTTGGGTTACTACCTAAGAGAAACACTCTTGAATGACAGCTCCAGGATCTAAAAGAATCCATTACAATGTTATACATTAGGACAACAAATTAGAAGATGCAGCTGATGAATTAAGAGTAAAGTCTACTTGTAAAGTGAACTCATCAAAATGAAAGTAAAGGCTCTTATTAGAAAGAGCCTGTGTAAGAATATTAAACTCACTTTGCACTTAAACTCTTGTCAAGGATGATTGATGATACAAGAAGAAACTAAAAGGAAACATATTTTTGTGGCTGTACTTTTATTTGCTGACACTACAAAAAGCCAAATCTCTACTACACAAAGAATGAGTTCACAGTGGGAAAGCTCCAAAGCACCTACATGTGCGTCTATATTGTACTAAGACAGAAGCCAACTCCAAAAACGCTTTCTGTGAAAACCAATTTGCCTTAGTAAGTATTGTATTGATATCTTTGCATTTGCTTTCATCTATCAAGTAGTTTTATTTTTAAATTCGGTCTTCTCTGATTGCAATGAGGTCTTATCTTTCTTGGGTGTCCTCAGAGCAATTAATGTGGTAGATGAGATAAATAGAACTATTCTGGGAGACACAGAATTCTAAATTATATTATAAAGTGTGTCTTAAAATGACATGGACTGAGTGCTCTTTCAGTTGGGTCATTCTGTGTTTAAAAGGCCACTTTAATTTGGTACCTGTTGGGGCACAGACAACAAAGACATTTAGTTAATGATTGTGCATCATTATGGAGGGTAATTTAGCCGTGTATACAGAGCCAAACCCTCCCCAGAGAGTCGTCACCAACCCCCAGATTATACTCAGAGGACTATCATTGTCCTTTAGATGACACCACATGGCTTTAAAGAGCTAATGTTCCCTCTAAGAGTTTGACTCTCTCTCAGACTATGGGTTAATCCTTAATCATTCATTTATCGGACTTCGTATTGCAATTACAGTAATTTCTACACAAACGAACATTCTATTGTCCACTAGTAGTTTTATGTGCTTTAAACTTGTCTTTTGTTTAGATAATCGGCTGCAAGATTCCTGACACCCCCCGCCCCCCACCACCACCACCTTTCCTCTCCTCTCTTCTTTTGTTCCCGGACTCCTTTCCTTAATCCATCTCATCCCAGCTCTTCTCTGGCCAACAAATGCCACAGTGACTCCATCTACTGTAGCAATTCATCTGAACCATTGAGAAACCATAAAGCTTTCCCCAATGAATTGAAAGAAATTGAAATTGAAAGAAATTGTTCGACTTTACACTGCTTCTGCCCTGTGTAAAGATAACTTTGAGGGTTTCTCCTTATTTCTTATTTTTAAAACTAATTGTCTGGTCTTGCATCTCTAGGAGGTCGTCTGTTCTGCTCCCTCCACTCCTCATTATTTGGTCACTGAAAGAAGGGTTCTTTCACAACTCTTCCATGGAAACAAGGCACACTTTACAAACTTTATCTTATTGAAAGTTTATGTAGCACTTGAAATAGTTGACCAATCTGTACTTTGAACAACCGTCCTTTCTCCCACATACTACAGACTCATCTCTTGTAACTCTCCATCTAGTACTTGCTTATTCTTCCTGCCTTCCAGAATGTCTTCTTGTCCTTCAAGATCACTGTGCCCTGGGCTTCTCTGTGCCTTCTCATATATTTGGACTGCATCTATTCGTCTCAAATTATTCTGTTTAGATAGTTTGAGACACATCCTGTGAGTTCTCAGAACTCTCTTTACTTCCCTTACAACAGCACTTCTGTTATCATGTTGTAATTTCCTCTCGTCTTTGGGAGATCAGAAACCATGTCTATCTCATCTATCTCATGAATCCCTCCCATAATGCTTAGCATCATATTGTCATCATCATTGTCATCATCTTCATCATCTCCCCTCCTCTTCGGCTAGCAAACAGACACTGAGCTAAGAGTTTTACATATTTAAACTTCTAACGACCATATTTTGCCCAGCAGGAAAACGGGGTTCAGAGGGGTCAGCTAATACTGAAAAAGTAGGATTTGAACCTGGGGAGTCTAAAGCTCATTCTCTATTCTTCTTTCTTGGGACAACAGTGTAATAGCACCTGATTGTCCTCTAGAAAATCACTCCCTCTCCACCCATTCCCCACCTTCCTTCTCCTGAGATTTCACTTTTTATATTACCCCACCACTACCACCATGTACCTGTGGCCACACATTCTGTGGCCTGTGGGAAGAGGTTTGATTGTGATCTGCAAGAGAGGTGTGAAGCCTATTGCTGGCACCATTCCCAGTTCATCCAGGCATCTCCCCACTGTTCTCCAGAGAGACTATCATTTTCATGGCACAGGCAAGAATGGGCATACATTAAAAAGATAAGAGGGGCGCCTGGGTGGCTCAGTGGGTTACGCCTCTGCCTTCGGCTCAGGTCATGATCTCAGGATCCTGGGATCAAGCCCCGCATCGGGCTCTCTGCTCAGTAGCGAGCTTGCTTCCCCCTCTCTCTCTGCCTGCCTCTCTGACTTGTGATCTCTGTCAAAAAAAAATTTAAAAATCTAAAAAAAAAAAAAAAAGATAAGAGCTATCCTTCCTAAGGATTTAAATGAGTACACCTCTCTCCAAATTCAGAAAACACTGGGTTTTGAGAGTAAAGAGAAGTATAAGTGCACTCCTCAAGTTTGATAAATTAATAAAGCTAGTAGAAAAACAAACTAAACTGATCTGAAATATAAAAAGGAGACATATTGCTGTTCATCAACTATGAAGCCCATCTCTGGGCCACTCCTGACATTTCCACACTCCTCTGTTGCTACATTAGTCGCCACTCTGTCTGTATCCTCAGCACGTGACAAGCTCTATAACTCTTGAGCATAAGAACTGTTTTTCATTCCTGGAAGTCCAGTGTCCAGAACAGTTCCTTACATTACAATGCTACTCAAAAAAAAAAAAAAAAGTAATCCAATGAAGAAAATATATATTTCCATCAAAGGTTTTTGTTTCCTCTTAGCAAGATAGTTTAAAAAGAAATTTGGTTGAATACTGTTAAAACTGAACTTGAATCTGTCTGACCAAATGCTATTGTGAATCTTTCAGGATTAAAAGGGAAAGTTAAGTTGTCCTCTGTTCTATCATCCTCATTCTCTGAGCCAGAGATTTATATAAATTTTCACCCTTCCCCATATTCCATCCCAATTTCATTTTGCTGCCATGTGTGGCTCCTCTGCCCTTGTGGTAGTGCTCCCTTATGCCTCAATCAACTTCCTTCACTCTGGGACAGCCTGTCTTCAGCCTCTTCTTTTACGCACAGATGGGCATCTTAATACCTGTCAATATTTCCTTAGTGACAAGGGCACAAGCCCCCTCCTATGATGGAGCGGAGGGAAGGGGTAAGGTGAAGGACAGGCCCTAGGGCCTATGTGCCATCACTCTCTCTCCTTCCTCATTCAGGCAGTGGGTTGCCCTGGAGAACTGGCACACAGATGCTTGGCCCCCTACGGGAACAATCTATTCTTGAGACAGATGAAGTTTTTTCCAGTCAGCACTATGATACTATAATGAGTAGACTCCGGCCTCAAAATTAAAGCTTCCTGAGAAAAGAACATCCTGAAGATTGTTTGAACTATATTACTGAAATTCTTTGTAATGCATGGTGACTCAACCCTGTTTGTTCATTGCAAACATAAGCAGAGCTGATTTTGAAGGGTGTGCCTGGTTAAACATATTGTATACACCCTCTATATTAAGACCAACACCTGGTTAGAAGCTGTAATTTATTTTGTGTAGAGTGTTTAGTTTTCACATAGAATAGACATTGAGAAAGCAGTAATTAAATAAGATTGGCAGATGTCACATCATGAATGTCCTCCTGTATCCTGCATTTTTGCTATAAAGGACATTATTGCAACAATAGGCAAAACTCAAATGGAGTCTGAAGATTATAAGGCAGTTA
>ML098943.1:1993-14394 GCA_003697995.1 Taxidea taxus jeffersonii
AATTTAATTAATTTTGCTTCATTTAATAAATTTAATTTATTTAATTAATTTAATTAATTTTGCTTCATTTAATAAATTTAATTTATTTAATTAATTTAATTAATTTTGCTTCGTTTAATAAATATTCTCATATGATGAAGTTCCTATACTAAATACTATCTCAGATTTCTAAGTAGTTCAAAGTGTTAAAGATTATTTATGACTGTTACCAATCTATGTATAAGTTTTCTCCTTTTAATTACATATCTTAAATGCTGTAGGTCCAATCGACCATGAACACAGTGAATGGACTCAACTTGATGAGTGAGCAGAAGGCTAGCTGAGGACAAAGCAGAAGCTGGAACACAGACTCCCACCATGTGAAATGTGTGACATTCCCCAGGCACTCCTGACTGCTCTAAAGGAAAAACAAATAGTTAACTGGTAGAGATCACAGTCCTGCAGGACAGGAGTCTCCCTCACTTTACAAATGTCTTAGTGATTTACATGGAAAAAGATTTCTTATCAATAGCTTAACTTCCAGAGACCCATAACTCAGTTTCCTAACATCACCCTCCCCCTCCATAAAACTGAGGAAAGCCAAGGCAGAAGGAAATGTAAATAAAATTGAATTTCTTCTAAACCTCAAGCCCATTGACAAGGATGTGTGATAGGAGGAATGTAACATTCCTCCAGAAAACTCCCAACTGTCTTCCGATTTATGCCTCATTAGCAGGAAAAACAGCCTTGGCTTGACAATAAACAGGTCTCCAGTATCCTGAGAGTCTTCTTTAGTATATGACAGTCCTTCTGGACACCCTTTTTGTCTTCACTTCCCCAACTCCCAAGTATATAATCAACCACACCTCAAACCAAGTATATAATCAACCACAAACCCAGGGCAGTTCTTTCTGCCCACAGGTCCTGTCCCCATGCTTTAATAAAATCACCATTTTGCGCCAAAGACATCTCAAGAATTCTTTCTTGGTCATTGGCTCCAAACCCCACCTATATTCCAAAACTTCATCAGACTCATTAAAAAATTCCCTACAAGCTTATATAACACCAGCCATGGTTATAGACTCTATTTAGATGATTTTACTATCATACAAAAAGGACTGGATCTTATTTGACCCCAAACATATTTCCTCCTCCCAATGTCAGCATAATGTTGGCACTCAGTGGGCACTTAATAAATGCTTGCTGAAAAAAATAAGTTTGTGGAGATACATACATCTCCACATAAGGAAAACTAATACTCAGAAAAAGCATACCATTGAAGACAGATATAAGTGGAGAAAGACTCCTTATTGGCACAATTTCAGGGTAATTATATACATACAATCACCCATAATTTCAAGTTTAAAATGTATTCAAATACACCAAATTAATTATCTCAATAATGTTATCTCTGTCCCCCCAATTTTTTCTATATATGTGCCCTCTGTCCCTCAATTTCTCTTCTCTTAATTGGATAACATTTTTAACTTACACTAGCAACTTGGGAAACGTTTTTACAAATGAAAGGTTTTGATTTGATTTTTAAGAAGAGTGGATACAAAGTTACACATAATGCCAAACCAAACAAATCTATCAGGCACCTAAAACTGGCACCAAGGAAAGGAATCATATGAAAGTGACTCCCAGTTCTGTCAGTGGGACAGGAGTTAAAAAGAAGATTTAAAAACACTTGGATAAATCAATCTTAATGATTTTTTTGTTGTTGAAGGGAAATACTGATTTGATTTATAAAGTTTAATTTCAAATTAGAACATCTATTAACATCTCCTACTAACTATTATTTTTATACATATTAGGAAGATAAGCAGGTAAGATCATCTGCCTAGACTGAGATGGTTTCCAGTTCTAATTTTTGTTCAATAATGGGTAGGTCCAAATCTAATTTTGCTTGCTAATGACTACAATATATTGCTCAGGCAAATTAGGGAAACAGAATATTCAGTTACTTTCAGCAATATTGTTAAAAAGTGCTGCAATGAGTTTTAGTTGAACTAAGTGCCTTCACCAATATCTTAATTCACTCTAACGATTCTAACACTGGAAACATACCACCTATGAAATGAACATGAATAGAATGGAATTTATGTATTTACTGGGCATTGGCCCCTATCACTAACGGTCCCTTCTTTAATGTAATTTTGGGCAGACTACAGTAAGTGTTTCATGCTTTCCAGCCAATTGCCTATCATCTGTGAGAAAACATATGTTTAATATTGTTCTCTTGAATTCAAAAAGTAAAGTATTTCAAAGACAAGGAAGGGAAATCCTTCTTAAAGGCCTGAGGGAGAAATAGACTTTAAAAAATTAACAAGACATCAGAAGTTGCAAAATTATAAAGCCTTTTTCACTAGAAGAGAAGAGCATTAGCAGCTAAGGAAAGCCAGTCCCTGGCAACCATAAAATGTATATGCACCTTCTAAGTTGGCAGCATTTGAGTTACATAGAAATACAAATGGAATCATATGAGAAATTAGGTCAGGATATTTTCAACAATAATATCTAAGACCTGCATCTGCATAAAGGCCTTGATACAGCCAGCTATTATTTAATTTGATTTTATTTAATTTGATTTTTAATAAAATCATCAATTCTAATAATGGCAGATTTTATGCCAAGCTCTAATGTGCCCAGTCTCTAAGAGCTAAAGCCACAAACAAATGAAATCAATAAAATCAGGTAGTCAGGTCAAGAACTGGATTGTTCTCCATATCTAAAGATTTTAACATGGGTTTTAATTATACCAGGTAAGAATAAATTTAAAAGGACACATTATCTGGCCCCTATCCTAAATCTGCTACCTATCACATATGTTCTCATAAAATTCCCATTACTTATGCTTTTCATGATCAGAAATTGCCAAACCAACACATTCTGGCATTTAATTATCCTTCCCTCCCTTCATATGAATGACCCACATATTTGATGGATCATCCTTTCAACACTGGAGACTAAATTACAGATTCATATCTTTAAGATGTTTTCCTATCTTAAGAGTTATATGGTATGCATAATGAGTACTGAAAGACTTCATTAAACATACCAGTTAAGAGGACTCGGCATAATGTTCAGAAGAAAGAAAGAATTATAGAATTGAATCAAACTATTTAATGTCTGAAAGTTATCTTAGAGATCAATCGGTCTAACCCCTCACTTGAGAGCAAGGAAATGGGAACAAGAAAGTAAGTCACTAGGGGCTATGAGAGTTGCCAAAGTTGATACAGCTCTTTAGAGGCAGAAGCTGAAGTGGAAACAGAGCTACAAACTTCTACTTCAAAACTTTTTTTTTTTCTATTACCATAAAGGAATTCTGATTCTCAAAAAGCTGGCTTCCACTCTTGGTCTGAAGTGACTCCTTTTAACCTCTTTACCTTAATTGTAACATCTTTGAAAAGTGTTAATATAATTGTAACTATGGAAAGAATGTTATTTCATTTTATGAAGAAGTTTGAAGACAAATAGCACCATTATAATTATGACTCATCTCTAAAAGTTTAATGTTTCAACCTTTGCTTCTTTTTGTCTTTTTATGCAGCATGATTAATGCAATCTACTTCTTGTGACTATCACAAGAGCCATAAAATCTCTCACATCTTTCATAGTGACTTAGCTTGAAAAAGATCATGCACAATAACCTTTCCTTGAATGCTTGTGTACATAAATTTACCAAATAAAAAGATGGGATGGAAAGGAAAGGAAAGGAAAGGGAAAAGGAAAAGGAAAGGAAAAAAGAAAGAAAGAAAGAGAGAGAGGGAGGGAGGGAGGGAAGGAGGGAGAAATAAAGGAAGGAAGAAAAAATTGAAAAGGGGAAAAAACTAAATGGATATGGATGATAAATCTGGTGATAACAGATAAGGCACAAAGAGAGACATGAAGACATAATAAGAATAGGAATGTGTATGTCAGTGCATGTTTAGGTATTGGTGGGTTTAGGTGTGTATTTAAGTTTGCATGAGTATAGTGTATGTTCATGTGTTTGCAGCTGATCACAAGAATACAGTCAGAAAAGAGCTCAGCATTACACTGTTTCTGACTAATCTTTTTCAGAACAGGAACTGTGATGAAAGCAGCAGCAAAAAGGGTCAACTTAATTCTGATCGATACCCAGTGACTACAGAAAGTAGTTACATATCAATCTACGATTTCTCCAGAGATCTCAAATAGAATGATAACAAACCAAAAACAAAACAAAACAAAACAAACAAACAAACAAACAAAAAACCACTAACCCAATTAAATACACTGTTGCTGGCCAAAGGTAGAAGCATTACACTCCTGAGAGTATCCTGAAAATGTCAGTGCCACATTGTTCTGTACCAAAAACTGTTGACAGCTTGCAAATGTATCTCTCCTTTAAAAAAATTTCCACCATAGCATCCAAATTAAAAAGGAAAAAGTAAAATTATCTCTGTTCACAGATGACTTGATCTTATATGTAAAAAAAACCTAAGATCCCAGACAAAAAAAAAAAAAAGGAAAGAAAGAAAAACCCTGTTAGAACTAATAAATTCACTAAAGTTACAGGATATGAAATCAACATACAAAAATAAGTTACATTTCTATACATTAAGAATGAACAATCAGAAAAGAAAATTAGAAAACAATACATTTACAATAGTTTCAAAAAATAAAATACCTAGAAATAAGACTAATAAAGTAGGTAAAAGACACATACACTGAAAAGAACATAACATTGCTAAAAGAAATTAGATATAACACACTTTGAAAGATATCCTGTGTTCATGGAGTAGGAAACTTAGTATCTTTAAGATGTCCATATTACCTAAAGCAATCTACAAGTCCAGTGCAATTCTAATCAAGATCCCAATGTCATTTTTTGCAGAAATATAAAAATTCATCCTAACATTCACATGAAATCTCAAGGGATCCCAAATAGCCAAAATAATTCTGAAAAAGAAGAACAAAGTTGGAGGAGTCACACTTCCTGGTTTCAAAAGATACTGACTGCCAAGCTACATTAATCAGAAGAGTGTGATAGCAGCATAAAGACAAATAGATCAGTGGAATAGAAGAGAGCCCAGAAATATGCCTTCATGTATATGGTAAATGATCTTCAACAAGGATGCCAAGACCACATGATGGAGAAATAGTCTCTTTAACAAATGGTTTGGGCAAACCTCCATATACAAAAGACCAAAGTTGGACCCTTATCTTATAACCCTTACAAAAATGAACTCAAAATGGATTAAAAATCCAAACATAAGACCCAAAACTATACAACTCCTAGAAGGAAACAGGGGGAAATTTTATAACAAGGAGTAACATCAGCAAAATGGCAGCTTAAGAATTTCCAGCACTTGCCTACTACCCCAAACATCACTTTGAAAGCTATCTATACATGAAATTATTTTCACAAGAGGCAAGAATTCCAGATAAGGTATTAGCACCTGAGTATAGCACAGAAATAAGAAAGTCAGAAAGGTAGATTCCATTTTCCCCATTGTCCCTCCCCCAAACTGGGGTAGTTCAGTATGGAGACAGACACTCTCTCTGCAGGAAAAGGAATGAGAAGTAACTACCCAACTTCTCCACACACCATAGAACCAGTTCACCTAAGCACCAGACCAACTCCATGGCCCTATGTGGCTCTCTGCAGCCTCCCACAAACACAGATCCCTGGCTCACCCCAGGGCCTGCCAGCACTAGCAGCCCCAGGTGGTTTCTCCAGAACCAGGATTCCTGTGGGCTTCTTAAAACCCAGGCTCCTGACATTCCAGTGCTTGGAGCTACAGTGGGCTTTGGTGACACCATCAGTTCCCAATCAGTGACCTTGAACTCAGGATTCAGGCAGGCACCTGTGAATCTAGACTTCCAATCAGCACCATACCAACTACTGTAGACCCAGGATTTTGATCCACCCAGCACCAGACCAGTTTGAACAGCCCCAAGTCCCCCAGCTAACCCCAGCACCAAGTCAGACCTAACAGACATAAACTCCAGACTAGCTCCCATGGACCTAGGCTCCCAACCTTCCTTAGCATCAGGCTAGCCCCCATGGTCCAAGCCTAGAGGCCAACCCCTGAGGCACTAGGTTACAGGTTTATTTCCAAGACCCAGGTTCAGGATCACCCAACACAAAATTGTCCCATTTGGCCACAACCTCCAGGCTGACTCCAATGACGAGACTTTCATCACATTCTAGTGATGGCCTGAGCCCCAGAGACCCAGACAACATCCTACCACAGTGGTCCATGGCACCTGAGGACCCAGAATCCAGATCTACCCATGCAGACATTTCCTAAGGGGAATAACCTATACATTATTAGAATTCCAGGGAAAAAATGGAGGAAGAAAGGGGCAGAATGCTTATTTAAGAAATAATGGCTGGGCGGGGGGGGATAGCTGAGAACTTCCTAAATCTGGAGAGAGATTTGGACATCCAAGTTCATAAAACTAACAGATCACCCCAAAATGTTAATTGAAAATGATTATTTCATGCAAAAACAAAATAAAATAAAATGACCCTTTCTGAGATACATTATAATGACACTGTCTAAAATTGAGAACAAAGAAACTTAAAAGCAGCAAGAAAAAAATTCCTCACATATAAGGGGACCCCCCCATAAGGCTATCAGCAGATTTCTCAGCAGAAATCTTACATGCCAAAAGAGATTAGAATGATATAAAGTGTTAAAATTGATATAAAGTGCTTAAAGAAAAAGCTGACAAACAAGAATATTTTACTTAGCAAAACTGTCTTTCAGAAATGAAGGAGAGACACAGACTTTCCAAAATAAACAAAAGCCAAAAGTGTTCATTACCACTTGACCTGCCTTATAAGAAATGCTTCAAGGACTCGGTCAAGCTAAAATGAAAGGACACTAATTGGTAACATGAAAGCATATGAAAATATATTGATAAAGGTAACCAAGGAGTCAAATACAGAATACTCATAATGCCATAATATGGTGGCATATTAAACATATTATATAAAGGTTAAAAGACTAAAGTATTAAAAATAATTGTAGCAACAGTCATATAATCATATGCTAGGTCACAAAACAAGCCTCAGCATATTTAGAAGACTGAAATCATACCAACTATCTTTCCAACCATAATGATATAAAAATAGAAATTAACAGCAGGAGGACAACTGAAAAATTTGTGAATTTTCATGAACATGGAAATTAACAACACATTCCTGAGTAACCAATGAGATGCTCAAAAAAAGTCTCAAAAGAGGAATAAAAAATATCTTGAAACAAAGAAAAATGGAAACACAACATAACAAAACATGGGTTGTAACAAAACCATGTTTATAGTGATAAATATCTGTATTAAGAAAAAAAGAAGGATGGGGTGCCGAGTGGCTCAGTCAGTTGTCTACCTTTGGCTCAAGTCATGATCCCAGGGTTCTAGGATCAAGTCTTGCATCGGGCTCCTTGCTCAGTGGAGAGCTTTCCCTGCCTGTTGCTCCTCCTGCTTATTCTCTCTCTCTCTAGCTGTGTCAAATAAATAAATAAAATCTTAAAAAAAAAAAAGAAAAGAAAAGAAAAAACAAGGATATCAATAAATGCCTAACTTTATACTTTAAGGAACTAGAAAAAGAAAAACTAATCCCAGCTATAACAAAGAAAGAAGTTTGACTACATCCAACTAAAAAGCGGGGCAATAAAGGAAAGAATCAGCAAAGATCAGAGCAGAATAAATAAAGACCAAAATAAATAAATAAATAAATAAATAGGAAAAGGTCAAAGAAACTAACAGCTATAGAAAAGACTTTAAAAACTGACAAACCATCACTTAGACTAATGGAAAACAAAACAAAATAAAGAGCTCAAATCTATAAAATCATTAATGAAAGAAAGGTCATTAAAACTGATACAGAAATACACAGGATCATAAGGGACTACCATGAAAAATTATACATCTACAAACCAGACAACTTAAAAGAAATGGATAAATTCCTAGAAATACACAAATTAACAAGAATGAATAATAAAGAAAGAAAAAAAATAGGAGCAGACCAATAGTGAGTTAGGAGATTAAATCAGTAAACAAAAACCTCCCCAAAAATAAAAACCCAAAATAAGATGGCTTCACTGGTGAATTTTATCAAACACCTAAAGAAGAATTAACACCAATATTCTCAAATTCTTACAAAAACTGACCAAGATGGAAGACACCCAATCTCATTTTATGAGACTACCTTTACCTTGATACTAAGTCCAGATAGGAACATTACAGGAAAATTAAACTACAGGCCAATATCCCCGATGAACGTAGATGCAAAAATTCTCAACAAAACATTGGCAAACCAAATTCAACAGTACATTAAAAGTATCATACACTATGATCAAGTGAAATTTATCCTTGAAATGCAAGTATGGTTCAATAAGTATGATATATCACTTTAATAGAATGTAAGAAATGAAGCATATGATCATTTCAATAGATGCAGAAAAGCCATGTGAAAAAATTCAACATCTTCATTATAAAAATGCTCAACAAATTGGGTATAGGAGGAATATACACCACCACATAATGAAGAACATATATGACAAGCCCATAGTTAACATCATACTCAATGGTGAAAGCTTGAAAGCTTTCTTGATAAAATTAGGAACAAGATAAGGGGGCCTGCTCTCACCACTCCAAAGCAACATAGTACCAGAAATCCTATCCAGACCAATTAGGCAAAAAGAAAATAAAAATAAAAAGCATTCAGATCAGAAAGAAAAATGTAAAATTGTCCTCTTTGCGGATGATATAATCTCATAAATAGAAAACCCTAAAGATTTTTAAACTAATAAATGAATTTGGTAAAGTTGCTGGATACAAAATCAACATGTAAAAATTATTTGCATTTCTGTATAGTTACAACAAACTATCAGTAAAAGAAATAAAACAATTCCATTTACAATAGCATCAACAAAAATAAAATACTTGGGAATAAATTTAACCAAAGATGTGAAAGATCTGTACACTGAAAGCTATAAGACATTGATGAATGAAACTGAAGTAGATACAGATAAGAATAATATCCCGTTCTCATAGATTAGAAGAATTAATACTGTTAAAACACCTATCCTATGCAAAGTCATCTATTGATTTAATGCAACTCATATAAAAATTGCAATAGCATTTTGTACAGAAACAGAAAAAACAACCCTAAAATTGACATGGAATCACAAAAGACCCCAAACAGGCAAAGCAATCCTGAGAAAGAAGAACAAAGCTAAAGGCATCATATTTCCTGATTTCAAACTCTATTATAAAGATGTAGTAATCAAAACAGTGGTACAGTGGTACTGGCATAAAAACAGACAGATGGGCCAATGGAACAGAACTGAGAGCCCAGAATAAACCCACACATATATGATCAACTAATATTTGATAAGAGAGCCAAGAATACTCAACAGGGAAAGGATATTCTCTTGGGACATTAATATGCAAAAGAATCAAATACTCCCTATTTTATACCACTCACAAAAAGTAACTCAAAATGGATTAAAGACTTAAAAAATAAAACATAAAACTCCAAGGAGAAAAATAAGAAAAAAGCTCCTTGACATTAGTCTTAGAAATGATTGTTTGGAGATAACACCAAAAACAAACCAAAGATAAACACATGGGACTACATCAAGTTAAAAAGCTTCTGGGATCGGGGCGCCTGGGTGGCTCAGTGGGTTAAAGCCTCTGCCTTCGGCTCAGGTCATGATCCCAGGGTCCTGGGATCGAGCCCCGCATCGGGCTCTCTGCTCAGCAGGGAGCCTGCTTCCCTTCCTCTCTCTCTGCCTGCCTCTCTGCCTACTTGTGATCTCTGTCTGTCAAATAAATAAATAAAATCTTAAAAAAATAAAAAAAATCTTAAAAAATAAAAAAAAATTAAAAAAAAAATAAATAAATAAATAAAAAAAGCTTCTGGGAAGCAAAGGAAATAATCAACAAATTCAAAGACAACCTATGGAATGGGAGGAAAAATTGAAAACCACCTATCTGTTAAGAGGTTAATATCCAAATATATAAGAAACTCATACAACTCAATAGGAAAAAAAAAATTTTTAATGGGCAAAGAACTTGAATAGACCTTTTTCCAGAAATACAAATGGCCAATAGGTATGGAAAAGATGCTCAGTGTCACTAATCAGCAGCGAAATCCAAATCAAAACCACAATGAGATATGACCTCATGCCCATTAGAATAGTTATTATCAAACAACAAGAGATATCAAATGTTGGCAAGGACATAGAGAAAAGGGAAGCCAGTGGCAATGTAAGTTGGTACATCCACTATGACAAACAGTATGAAGGTTCTTCAAAAAATGAAAAATAGATCTACCATATGATCCGGTATTCTCAATTCTAGATATATACCCAACAGAACTGAACACGAACTTCCAAAAACTATTTGCATTACCATGTTCATAGCAGCACTATTCACAATAGCCTAGCAGTGGAAGCAACCCAGATTTCCTTTGACAGATGAATCTATCAACAAAATGTTGTATATACAGTTGACCCTTGAACAACATGGATTTGACTTCTGGGAGTCCACTTAAATGTGGATTTTTTCAATATATACGTGTATAAAACTAAAAGTATTTTATCTTCCTTATGATTTTCTCAATAACATTTTCTTTTTTCTAGCTTACTTTAAGAATACAGTATATAGGGGCGCCTGCCTTCGGCTCAGGTCATGATCCCAGGATCCTAGGATCGAGCCCCACATCGGGCTCTCTGCTTGCTGGGGAGCCTGCTTCCTCCTCTATCTCTCTGCCTGCCTCTCTGCCTACTCGTGATCTTTGTCTGTCAAATAAATAAAATCTTTAAAAAAAAAAAGAATACAGTATATAACACATATAACATATAAAATATGTATTAATTGACTTTATGTTATCAGTAAGGCTTCTAGTCAACAGTAGGCTATTAGTAGTTAAGTTTTGGGGGAGTCAAAAGGTACCCAGATTTTCAACTAAATGTGAGGGAGTGATCTGTGCCCCTAACACCCACATTATTCAAGGGTGAACTATACATACAAGAGAACACCGTTCAACCTTTAAAGGAAATGAAATCCTATCACATGCTACAATGTGAATTATGATAAATGATTTCACTTATCAAATATTTTATGATTCTACTTTTATGAGGTATATAAAGTAGTCAAATTAATAGAAACACAAAGTACAATGGTGGTTATCAGGGGTAGGGGTAGAAGAAAAGGGGGAGTTGTTTTATGGGTACAGAGTTTAATATTTATAAGACAAAAAAGTTCTGGAGGTTTGTTTCACAATCACGTGAAAGTACTTAACCCTACTGAACTGCACTCTTAAAAATGGCTAAATAGTAAATTTTATGTGCGTTTTTATCACAATAAAAGAAGAGAAAATGCTACTAGAAGTAGATATTAAAGAAGCAACTAAATAGCTATTTCTATTTACCTAAGCAAGCTCCAGAGGAAATTATATGAAGTGTTTCAGGCAGAATGAAGCTATATTTTACTCAGAATGAATAAACCTTGAAGGGTGTGATTTCCTGTGCTGTTTAGAGAGTGATGGAAGGGTTAAATAAATATGTGGATTAAAGGGGGAAGAAAATTTTAGAGGTTCACACCTTGGAAGATATTTAAGTTAGGAAAGCACATTGCAAAGTTCCCAAGATTGTTCACATAGTATATTTTACCATTACAAAGCCTCTAATTAAATATCTAGTTCTATGTATCTTTCGACATGTAAACTCAATTAAATGCCAACTGAAATAGCTTTAAATTACTACCCTTAAATATTTCCCTCCTACTTCCATAAATAAAGAAAGGAAAGTAAATGGCACTAAAACCAGCTGTGATGTCCATCACAGAAAAAAACTTTTTAAAGCCAGTTTTCTATCAAATCTATAAGACAAAAGAACTCATTCTGTGATACTCTCTCAAATGTGCTGAAAGATATTTTTATTTTTTAATATTATTAACTCATTCTCACTTCTAGTTCTTACAAATTAGAGTGGTTTTATAATATAGTTAACTTTAGAAAATAAGCTTTGCTGACATCTTTTGCTTTGCTTTTCCTCAGTTTTATACACATTACAAGGGTACATTGGAGAAAATGAAATAAAGGAATTTTCAAAATCGTAATTTAGGAGGTGTCTTCTTTACCTTCACATGAGCCTTAAGAGAAGTGATATGATTGAAATTTGGAGGTGGAAAGATTTTGACTCTGTAAGAAAATGAAACCTCTTGCGCAACACTTAGTAGGCAGAACCTAGAGCCGACTTATATAATAGAAAATGGATTGACAATGACATCTGAAGAGGAAGAAGGATACATGTAGAGTTTCAGAAAAGTAGGAAAGGAAATGAGATAGGAAGAATGAGATCAGCTTCCACACTCTATCTGTAGAAGACAATGGAGGGAGTGGGACAGACAAGAGATTCCTTGAAAAGGAAATA
>RCUC01117207.1:0-14379 GCA_003697995.1 Taxidea taxus jeffersonii
AAAAAAAAAAAATCAAAAACAAAAACAAACAAACAAACAAACCCACTATAATTTTAGCTAAGGTAAACTGACCCAATATAATGGCGCTAGAGTTTGTTGCCTGTCGACATGCCATCCACATACACCTCATTTTAACACAACTTCCTAATAAAGGTAACAGAAAAGTCACGATTCTACTGAACATGAATCCACAACCCTTCTGACAAGTAAAAACATGCTAATCCCCCTTCAGAATGATTTGATCCTTCTCTGAGTGATTTATCTTGTATCTAAGTGACACTTTCCTTTTGATACCCTACAACACAAATCCCAAGATTTAAGGCTAATAGTAACACACTTATGTTAATGGATAGGGGCATGGGACATTGGGAAACACAAAGAAAAGAACTAGATAATATGTATACAGATGTTAAATACCAAAGTAAGAAGTCAAAAAGAATTATTATAGTCTTCCTTTCTGCAACTGCTCACAAGGTCACAGCTGGTGTTTAAAACTCGTCCACTGTCCATTCACATTCCTTGTGCTTTTAGGAAGCAGGCAGAAGGTCAAGGCTCCTTGCCTGGTAAGGTATTCCAAACCCTCACTTCTGAAATCCTTCTTCTTGTTACTTTTCTATTAATTTTTATCAGAGAGTATGGGGGCACTAAGTTGTGCCCAAGGAAATCTTCTGCACTAGACACTACTCTTCCTCACCCCAGTTGTGTGCCAGCAAGCCAATTTCTTCCTTGTAGGTAGGATCAATTACCCCAGCCCTTAAAATAATCCTCTTCTTCCCCCTGTGGTTTCACTGGCATGAAGAGACTAATGTATCCAGGTTCCACATTACAACCCACTGGTTTCAGTTACACGGGACTATTACTGTCTCTTGGTGGTCATCTTTCTTCCTTGAGAACCAAGACTTTTAGACCATTATAGCACAGGTTTGTGGAGACAGCAAGAAAGAAATTGTTAGCAGGTTACTAAGAGTAATAAAGGAGACACTTCCATTTCCAACTCCTGATTCTCCAGACCCATGAACTTTTTACAACCCTGTAAGATACTGCCACTGAGAAAGCACAGGAGCTGGATATTAAAAAGATCATCACACCATTCCATCAGCACAGGCATTTCAAAGTGATGAAGCACCTAGTGAGACCAGTAAATTCCACAAGTGTAAGATCATTGCCAGACTTAATTTTCTTTAAAAGAACTTTCTTCTTCTTAGACAATACTACAAGGAATATTATGATAGTGAATGAGATACACATATTTATGAATGATGGTTAAGAGAAATATTCTTGGCAAGATAAGCAAATTTATATATACAGAGTAAAAGAAAGTCTCAATGGGGACACAGTGTTCCTTTCCATGATAGGAATGGTGCAAATAATGTCAACTGGTGACTGTCTGATCTCCCTGGAAAATGGTGCTATATCAGGACGCACAATTGATCTCTGCTGTCATCAGGCTGGTCCATCAGCATTAGCTGAGGTCAAATCACTCTTCCTGAGTGGAAGTCCATGTTGGGGAGTCCATGCATAACCTCCATTCATGCCACCATGGTTAATTTGTTCATTAGCTTGTTGACCATGAACAATGGTGGCTTGGGAAAGAATATGACATAAACAGAATTATTTATCTTGCCTACCTCATTGTTAAAATTCTACTCTTCTGAAAATTCACAAGAGACATTCACATGGGACACATGCAGTGTCTTTTTGGAGAAATCCATCCAACACTACTTCCCAATGTCTCCTTGTTACTTACTGATTTTCCAACTGTATTTCTTCTAATCCTTGACTATCCAGCCAAATCATTAGCTACTGTCTGGATTACTGTAGCTCCACTCCTCTCATTTCAGATAAAATAAACAAAATTAATTTCAAAGGGTAGTTATGTTAGTCACCATATAGTATATCATTAGTTTTTGATGTAGTGTTCTATGATTCACTGTTTGCGTATTATACCTAGTGTTCCATGCAATCCATGCCCTCCTAGATACCCATCACCAGGTAGTTTTTGAAATTCAGCTGACTGAGAAAATGCTTCTTCCACACTCTTCATGGTCACTCCAGACTGAGGCTAAAATGTAATTATCTACTTTCAGAGAGTGCCACTATTAGATGCAGATTCAACTGTAAAATAGGCCCTTAATGATTCCTTCCACTGTTATTTGATTATAGAAAACTCCCCATGAGGAAGATAAGGTGAAGACTGAGAGGACATGATGTAGTGGGTGTAAGGGATATGGGCATCTGAGCCACTTGATAATGGAACTTACTTGTGCTTTCAGGACCTGTTAGCATTTGACTACATATATACTACTTCCATTTGATGGTCAGATGCTGATTTCTGACGTCAGATGACTGATGGTCAGACAAAAAAAAACCCAGATAGACAATGATAGATTAGAATGCCTACAGTAGATGTTTTGTATGATTTCCCTATGCTCCATGAATTTCTTTCCCTGCCAGGCTTCACCTGGCTGATTTTGAGCTCTAAGTTGCTGAAAGTCATAAACACTACAGAATATAATTCACTCTACATTAGTAAAGAGCAAATACAAAGGCTTGTTATCCCTTTCTCCTCCCCCCCCACTACACATACACACCAAATTTCCAATGGAAAATTGAGGGAAGATATTACTCTGGAGTGTCACCAAATCAATTAAAAATTCAAACTCTTTCCAGAAGGATAATTTTATTTACATATATTATAATAATTTGGTTTTAATCTGGAGGTAAAAACTTTAGTTAGATGCTGAGGGATAGACACAAAGGGTTGATGAGGTTGAATTACTCTGCCATTTCATTTAGAGTGTACTGATTAATAACACTGACTTCTACCACATTCCTCTTTCCTAATGTTTGATTTTTATACCTGAAAACTCCAAATTCACAGCTTCCCCATGGCTCCACCTCTTAGAAGAAAGTTTCCTGCTTCTACTCTAGTTTTTTTCTGTGTCTGTTCTGAGTTGTAGTTTCATGTCAACGGTTCCTATTTCTTTGTATTTTTAATTACCACAGTCTAATTTGCTTTCTGTTTTTTGGAAATGTTTCATAATAGCTGCTTCACTGATTATCTTTTTCTACTTTTGTACATATATTTTTACCATATCCCTTTTTTGAATACACTGTCTTTGCCATGGTCATGAGGTTTGTTACAACTGGTAACATAATGTTATAATGTTACAATGTTATAATACAGTCAACCTTCTTAAATGAGATGTTTACCCATACTTCTTTTTCCTAAGATTATTTATTTATTTATCTGACAGACAGAGATCACAGGTAGGCAGAGAGGCAGGCAGAGAGGGAGGAAGGGAAGCAGGGACCTTGCTAAGCAGAGACCCAGGACCCTGGGATCACGACCTGAGCCAAAGGCAGAGGCTTTAACCCACTGAGCCCCCCAGGCGCCCCTACCCATATTTTTTTGTAACATGGAGCTGAAAAGTCATTTGTAGTCTTGCGATAGCAGTTGTAAATTAGGTATTCAAAATTATCTTGATATATATGAACTGATCCACTTGAAAGGCATACTACCTCCAGAAAGTCTCTTCACATATAATAAAAGTATGTAAAATCCAGATTCCAGTTACAGCCTTTGACTCTTCTTCAAACACATTTTAATTCCTTATCTCTTCTGATACTCTTCTTTTCAGATTCAGGCACTGCATTAAAATATTAAAGTGTTTCTCTTTACAGATATATGTAGTCTATAAATATGTATATATTTTATTCCCAGATCCCTGTCAAATTTAATCTGCTTATTTTCAAGTCTAATACTAAGAAATCCACTTGCTCTGGCAGAACCTGTCACCACATCCACACCATCTATAAATTCTCAAATTCAGTATATCCCTTTTATCTCATGTATTTCAAATCCTTTGAAAAAATTCTGGGAAATAAGGGCTCTATGACCAAACACTAAATAAAATTTCAGGGTTGGAAGGAAAGAAAATGTCAGTTCTAGCTAAATCATCAGTGATAAGAATTAACAATGTGCTTGACTTCTAGTTCATTTATGCCATGTGAGCTAAGAAACACGGACTCAAAAAATTTAATTATCTGTGTGAAAACTTGAGCATTTAGTCATACCTTGCATTTTAAAAAGAATGAGACATTCCTATACTAGTGTTGCCTAGACTCCCTTCCCATACTTCTACCCCAAATTCTTCACTTACTCTACATTCCCAAATAATGATCAACTTTGCTTTTAAGCACTAACATAAAAAATGGAGCTTGACAATTTCAAACAGCCCTATCAAGCCGTGATTCTGTGGCACCAGCGCTCACACACCTAAGTTCATCTTAATTCCTAAGCATTGTTTCTCGCTGCAATATTTAACTTCTACCACTAAAACAGAAGGGAAGGCACACTTCTGCATGCATGGTGTGAATTTCCAAAACTGTGAAGAACTGCTGTGGTTTCATATGGAGATTGCGGGGCTGTGCATTCTTATAACATAATACTAGCTTCCACTGAGCCCTCAGGCAGTAGATCTTAACAGAGCAAGCAAGGTATGTTAGCAAGTCAGTCTATCAGAGTAACCAGCAATCAAAACGTTAGCCTTTTCTCGGATGCCGTCTTTTGCCAGAACTGTGCGTGACTGAAGGGACTGTTACGGTTGCAGTAAGGGAGGGCAAACCCACCACTCTTTCCTCCTACACTGTATTGTAGCCTAAATTAGCTTCTGAGAACAAATCTTAACACACAGGCACAGATATTAGCAAACATATTCACGAATTTATAATCAACAAAGATATACTATGCATTATCAAACTGGCTAATACTACATGGGTTAGAGTAGGAGGTAATTATTTCTTCCTTTTTCATACCCGAAATTATACTAGGGCTAACAATACTCTTTTTTAAACTTCATTTTTGATATTTTATACAGAGGGCCTCTAGGTTCCAATGACAAAATATAACATGCTTAGTGTCATAATGGCTTTACTGATGTCACATAATTTTATATATTTATCTATTTTAGTCAGAAAATGGCGTAAAAGATGTTTGTTATCCCTGAAACAATGTGTGGTAACCACTAGGGTTATTCACAAATATACCGTATCTATGGTTGGCCTGCGCTATCTGCTCATTTGAGTTGGGTACGGACATGTACTTTGCTTTGGCCAATGGAATAAGACATCTGAAAGGCAAAAATAAGAAAACCTTTTTAGGGGCACCTGGGTGGCTCAGTGGGTTAAAGCCTCTGCCTTCAGCTCAGATCATGATCCCAGGGTCCTGGTATCGAGCCCCACATCGGGCTCTCTGCTCAGCAGGGAGACTGCTTCCTCCTCTCTCTCTGCCTGCCTCTCTGCCTACTTGTGATCTCTTTCAAATAAATAAATAAAATCTTAAAAAAAAAAAGAAAACCTTTTTAGATTCATAGATTTTCTTTGCCTTGAAGGAAACTGATACTGTTTCAAATAACAAAATCTCCATCATACTGGATCTCTAAGAGGAGTAGAAGCAAGTAGCCTGGGCTGATTTTCAACAATTTATAATATATTTAATTAATTATTACTAATAATAGCCTTCTTTCTAGAACTGGGGAAGAAAAGAGTTTGGGTGTTATATAGAGTAATTTATTTGTGTGTCAAAAAGATTATGTTATTTAAAAATTACTATATAATTTAAGATATATATTTAAAAAAACTTTCTTCTTTAAAGTTTTTATTTAGAATTTGCTAATGCATAAATATAACAACAATATTTACAAACAGAAATAAAAATAAAAACTTTGTTGTCTTAAAATTTTTTTTAAAGATTTTATTTATTTATTTGACAGAGAGAGATCACAAGCAGGCATAGAGGCAGGCAGAGAGAGAGAGAGGAGGAAGCAGGCTCCCCACTGAGCAGAGAGCCCGATGTGGGGCTCGATCCCAGGACCCTGAGACCATGACCTGAGCCGAAGGCAGAGGCTTTAACCCACTGAGCCACCCAGGTGCCCCTGCTGTCTTAAATTTTTGCTGTCAGATTGTCTTATTTCTTGCTTTATTGAGTGAATAAATATTAACACCTGCACATTTCACTCTGTGTTCCAGTGATTAAATTTGGTCCCATTTAAAGGTTTAATTAACTAAATGCCATTAACAATTAAATCTCATTTATAATTTTAATATAGTCCTTTTCATTTTAAAGTATTTCAATGGTCTGAGTGATAAAACTTCCCAAGTACTTAAGTAATACTTTCGCTCTATGAGATTAAACTTATAAGTATGGACAACCAATTATAATAAATGTTCAACTGGAGCACCTGGGTGGCTCAGTGGGTTAAAGCCTCTGCCTTTGGCTCAGGTCATGATCTCAGGGCCCTGGGATCGAGCCCCACATCGGGCTCTCTGCTCGGCGGGGAGCCTGCTTCCCCCCTCTCTCTGCCTGCCTCTCTGCCTACTTGTGATCTCTGTCTGTCAAATAAATAAATAAATAAAAATTTTAAAAAATGTTCAACAGTGTATTTCAACTTAATAAGATTCTATTTTTTTTCTTAACAAGATCTTTACTTAAAGTTACAAATTTAGATCAATTATTTTCTAACAACTTCAAATTGAGCTCACCATATAACTCTAGCATGCTGAACTGTCTTAAACCTTATAAGTAAATAAATGACCAACTAAACATTTGGTTTTATATTAAAATATGCACTTAACAATATGTCTTTGGTTCCAAATATCTCCAAACTAAATTATAAATCTTCCTGGGTTCAAGGGATCTTAAGTCTTTATGACAAATTTTTTTCTCACCTAATGGAGGTTACTTTTACACAAAATTTTTGACAAGCACTCTGTGGTGAATTCCTTTAATTTAACTTAGTGAGACATGCTAAGCTGTCACTGCAGGGTATTACAAAGACTCCGTAACTCAAAAAAAGAAATTACACTTGGAGGTTCTGAAGCACATAGCCTAGTTCCCTGGTCTGATCATGGACATTTACAAATAACCCAGGATATGAGAGGACTTTAATTTACTAGAATTCCCTTGGCAACCACATGACTTAAATACTTAATGATATCTGAACTTGATGGGATCCTACATGTTTTTGATATTCCTTATGGCTGATAGGATAATGCCACTTTCATAGGAATTAAGTGACATCTAAATGGATTCTGAAAAACTCCCCAAACTATGCGGATTTTTACAAGTTTTACGGTTATATTTCTAACCAAATTCTCTAACTCTAGCAAGTCAGCAAAAAGAGACAATGTCACAAGAGAGCACTAATGGCCATCACCTAAGAGGTAAAAAGTTGGAAAGATTGCCACATACAAAGTAACAAGGAAAAACCAGATAATTTATAAAAGCATACGTGTTCTTGAAATTATCAAAGATTATCAGAGGGCAACCAAATATGCTGAAATCCAAGAAAAAGCAGATGTTTGCCAGGGGAAGTAGAATGCAGACACTGACTCAGTTCTCGCAGCTTGAGAGAAAAGCGTAGCTTCCGTAGAAAGTGTCCAGGAGAGCGTAGGTAAAACTGTTAATGCACTATTAAAGGTTAGCATGAAAATACAGAATACACGGAATGGCAGACACAAGGGGAATTTACATCAACTTGCAGGTTCCTCTTCTTCATAGACCATACCTTGAGCTACCGAGGAAAAGTGGGAGTATAAAATCAAACGCAAAAGAAACCTTCAACCTTCACTTTGTGCACATTTCAAAGAAGAGGGCAAACACCACTGTGGGAACAGTTCACAGCCACAGCCATTTTTTGTTGCCCCTACAAAATACGAATCTTCATCTCCTCAGGAAGGGGTAGAAAATCCCACGGCCCCGCAGAGCAAAGTTCAAGACCTTTAGACACTGGGGGGAAGGGACAAGGAAACAGACACTCTATTCTTGAGGGTGATGTGGACAGTCTTCCTTCGCTCGGAACTCTGCAAGTCCCCAAAGGTCGAGAGAGTAGCCAAACTGCTGAGCATATGAGGAAAATCTAAATAGTACAAAACACTAAAGAACCATAAAAAATATCAAATGGCCTAAAACACATGTAATTGGAATCCAAGAGGAATAAGAAAGAAAAGAAGGGAAAGAAATATCTGAAAGGACAACAATCAGGAATCTTCAGAAACTAGAGAAAATATAAAAAGTCAGCCCCTGAAATTCAAAGAATCATAGCAGGGTAGTGTGTTTGTGAGTGTGTGTGTTTGTGTGTGTGTGTGTCTCTCTCTCTCACACAGACAACACACACACACACCTGGACACCTTGTATTCCAGCTACTGAAAGGTAAAATTAAAAAGAAAATCTTGAACACAGTCCAAGGAAAAAAAAAGTAAGACAAAATACATATAGAGGAACAACAACAAAAAATAATTATAGCCAATTTCTTGTTAGAAGCAATGGGAACCAGGAGGCAAGTGCTGAAAGATAAAAATCTGTCAATCCAGAATTGTTTTACATAGGAAAGATATCTTTAAAAAATAATAGAGAAACTGAGACAATTATAGGCAAATAAAAACTAATACAATTTATTAACAGGGGTGCCTGAGTGGCTCAGATAGTGAAGCTGCCAATTCTTGGTTTAGGCTCAGGTCAGGATCTCAGGGTCATGAGACTGAACCCCACATTGGGCTCCATGCTCAGCACAGGCTCTGCTTCAGAATCTCTCTCCATCTGTCTCCCCCCCTTGGCCCCTCCCCCTGCTTGCATGTCCACAAGTGCACTCTCTCTCTCTCTCAAATAAACAAATGAAATCTTAAAAAAGAGACTTCATTAACAGTAAAACTGCACTACAAGAAATGTTAAGAGATGGTCTTATGGCTGAAAGAATGTATCAAAAAGTCATTTGGATCTCCATAAAGAAATGGCTACCCAGGAAATAGTTAAAATGAAGGTAAGAATGGTAGACTTTTTACTTACCATAATTCTTTGAAAAATAATTGTCCTGTCTATAGCAAAAACAATAGCAATACACCAATGCACTGTTAATTAACGGCATATGGAGAATAAAGTGAATGGTGACCGTATCAGGAAAGATGTAAGGGAGGAACTGAGATTAGTTACAAGGTTTTAGACTGCATGCAAGACAATATAGTACCATTTAAAGTAAAACTGTGATTAATTAAAGATACATGTTACAAATCATACAAAAACAACAACAACAACAACAAAACCATGAGTGGATTTTGGGGGGGTGATGGTCTCCATCTTAATCGTCATTGTGATTACAGAGTTTCACATTTGTAAAAAAAATGTAATGGTGTATTCATCATAATGTAAACAGTATATGTCACTGTATGTAAGTAAGATTTAAAAAAGGTAAAATTAGGAGACATTTCTGATTCTTACTCTCACAAAGGTATTGTGGGGCTCGGGGCTCAAGGTCCTTGGGAGGGCACAGAACTACTTTGATAAGTTTTACAGACCTTCTCTATGAAATATTTCAGAAATTAGAATATTGTGGAATTTGGAGTCCAATATCCCAAACTTCCTGTCAGATAAGCTCCAAATACAGAGACAGTTGATGTAGGACACTGGAAGATGTAAGAAATCTCAAAAGACATGGATCAAGTAATTTTTGTTTTTTAAAGATTTTATTTACCTATTTGAGAACATGAGAGAAAGTTGGAAGGGCAGAGGGAAAGGGAGAAGCAGACTCCCTGCTGAGCAGAGAGCCGGACGTGGGGTTCGATCCCAGGACCCTGAGATTATGACCTGAGCCGAAGGCAGATGCTTCACCAACTGAGCCACCCAGGCGCCCCCAGATCAAGTCATTTTTAAGGTTTGGGTGAAAATGTTTCTTTTATTTATGTAACATTATTAAGTTTATGATCCTGCAAAGGCATGCTTATAATAAAAATGTGCTACTAGGCTATCAAAAGGTTCTCGTGACAAGAAGGATCCTTTTATTTTCTCCACCTCAATTTAGACACTAGAGCCATAAATCTGCTCTTAAGAAGGCCTTACAAGAATGTGGAAAATCTGAAAGCAGGGCGAGGTGGGGTAGAGACAAGAAGCTAATGCAAAAGGATGGTTCTTAATTGTACTCTGACTCCTCTTACAAGCAACGTGTTTTATTGAAGAGTTGCTGTGGGAACTCTGGTGTTTAATTTCCTGACATTTCTGAGAATCAAATCTAACAGGTATGGTTCGGTTAACACAGTTTAGTAAGGATGCTGTGTTTTGGTCTCTTCTGACATGTAAGAGGGGCCACGCTAATACTAAAATCTGAGCAAGTCTTTTGTTAAAACAAATATTCTAAGCCAATCTTCCTGTCAAGGGAACAGATCCCAGGGGAGATCACTATTTAGACTTCTTTCCGCTTCCTTCGGATAGATGCTGGGCCTCACCTCGGTAGGGCCAGAGCCTGTAGGAGGGGTGGGAGGTTTGTTTTTTCCCTATCGTATCTCCGACACCTAACAATGTACGGCACAAAGTATACATCAAATGTATTTTTGTAAATGAGTAAATGAATAAACAGATGGATGAATAAAAGCTACTCTGAATTGGGAGTGTGGGAGACATATTTAAAGGCAGGTGCCAAGGATGTGGTTATGTTTGCCACCTCCGTTGGAGTTGAGTGGAGTCTTTGGTGGCCTTAGGGAAACCTGCAGGACCCAGAAGGAGCAGTTCTAAGTGGTATGCCAGGACTAACTCCCCCTCTGAATGCATCTCTGGTTTCTAACATTCACATGGCAATTATTAAAAATTGTTCTGAATAATACACTTATTCCTAAATAGAAATGTCTGAACACCTCTTGGTTCTCTCTCAAAGGGTCAAGAGAGAAGGCGGTCTTGGCTTTTGAGTCAGAGAGATCTAAATTTTAATCCCAATTTCACTACTGATTACCCATAAGACTGTGAGGAAGTTATTTACCCTTTCTGTCCCTTAGGTTTATTCACCTATAAGATGGAGCTGATAAAATCTAAATGACTAAAATGATGAGAGAATAGTTAGTTAGAGTACCTAGAACAGAATCTAGCTAATTTAGATTTGAACAAGCCATATGTATCTTCACCTTTCCAGCAGTTAGTTCGGGATTTGTGCTTCAAACATTCTTCCTGGACATAAGAAGTAAATCTATCTGTCTCCCTTAACACTTTGTACCCTACAGCTGAGAGTGGCCATGACCTGGTGGTTCAACTGAGATACAGAAAAAATACATAATGACTCTGGCCAGAGAAAACAAGAACATTGGTTTGCTCCCTCTACAGGCAATCAGCTTGTCATTGGATGCCTAGGGTCTGATTATCCTTCTTTACATCCTTAGCATGAACAGCTACAAAATGTAAGTGGCCGTGTAATTATCAGCTTCTTAAAGTATCTTCAGTGATAATGGTCTCAAGGGATTAAGACCTCAAGGAATCTTAGCAGGTTTCTTTTGCAGAATTTTCCCTCTCTTGTTTTGAAAACATTTATCCAGGAGAAGAATGGATCCATTTTCAAATTTCCTTTAAGAGTGTGTTCATCATGCCCATTCTATCTACCCTACCCTTATGTGGGCCATGTTTTTATGTATTTTTTTTCAAAAGCAGCTCTACAAAAAGGATGCTTATTTAACCACAATTTTTGTTTATTTCTTTGAGCTAAAAGTCAACTTCTCTAATATATATATTTGGAATTTGTTTAATAATTTTAGAGGTATCCTGTACTTACTGCACTTTTTAATGATGTATGATGGAGACAGAACATAGTATGAAAGAAGATAACATATGACATCTGTCATCCCTTCCATACTATCTTAGTGGTCTGGTACAGTGATGATTATCCCAGCATGTCTTGAATTGATAGTCCCATCTGGTTTAAAGACTAATTTTAATACAGATCAGCTTCACAACATAGATGAGGATCTCAACAAATGGTCCAATAGAACTCTTCGGTCTCGGTGATGAAAGTTCCTCGGTGCCTTCCAGTATGGCAGACACTGACTACGTGTGATTGCTGATCACCAGAAATGTGGCCAGTGTGACTAAAAAACAGAATTTTTATTTTTAATTTATTTTTTAAAAATTAATTTAAATTAAAATAGTCACATGTGGCTATTGGTTTCATATTAGCACAATATTAGATTAACCTTCTTTTTTTAATATTTGATTTATTTGTCTCAGAGAGAGAGAGCACACAAGCAGGGGGAGCAGCAGGTAGAGGGAGAAGCAGGCAGAGGGAGAAGCAGACTCTCCACTGAGCAGGGAGCCTGATGCAGGACCAGATCCCAAGACCGAAAGATCATGACCTGACCCAAGGCAGACACCCAACCGACTGAGCCACCCAGATGCCCCTAACCTTTATTTTAATATTTATTTCAATCTTATAGGAAACAAAATGAGCATCCCAGGAATGAGCCTTTTTATTTACCCAATACAGAAAACTGGAAAAAAGTTCACATAACCTCTTTTGACACCCATGGAGAAACAAGCCCTTTGTTAATAAAAACACATATTGGATGGACACTTACTCCCTATATGTTTTGTGTCAGATATTGCACAGGAATTTCTGGGAACAAATGTAAATATAAGAAAGACATAAAGCCTTCCCTAAGAAGCCCACAGACTGGTAAAGAAAGACAGGAACTCCCATTATGCAGAGTAATCAGTATTGGAGCAAAACCACATGTTCACTGCTATTAGAATACAGACATGGAAAAGAAAGCTCTGACTAAAATTGGTATGAAGTGGTACAAGATGAGGAATATTCAGGACAACATAAGGTGCCTGAAGCATGTCATCACTGCCCTTCGCAATGAGTTTCACCATTCAACAACTACATATACACTTTGTGAATGAAGAAGGTTGGTAATATTTTAAAATTAGTCAAAAATTTTCATTCCATGTTTATGTATTTCTGCTACTTGTCCCCACCAGTAAGACAATACCTTATTCTTACGAAATACATAAACATTTTCACACAAGTTACCATAAAAGACAAGCATTTAAATACATTTGATTTTGTCAAATTGCAGAAATTCATAACCATTCAAGAACACACACACACACACACACACACAAAGACATACACAGACACACACACACACAGAGACACACACACACACACCCACACACACACCCACCCACCCACCCACCCACCCAGGTTTTATAGCTTTACTGAGGAATGCTTAATGGGCCATAAAGTCAACCCATTGTCAGGGTGCAATGCAATGTTTTGGGTGTTTTGTTTGTTTGGTTTAGAAAATTTAGAGAGTTGTGAAATCATTACTGCAATCCAGATTTAGAGTTTTTCAATGAGTCCAAACACTTCCCCTGAACCAATCTGCAGCCCCTCTCCTCACCCTCACTAGATTAGACAGTCACTGATCTGTCCTCTATGCATTTGTCTTTTGGGGGTGATTTATATAAATGGAACTTTAGGATTCAAGAATTCTACCATCCTCTCTTAAGGAAAACACCACCTTAGTTACTAGAGAAAATTCAAAATCATAAACAATCCTTATGAAGCCACAGAAAAACAATGCAATAACTTGGGGGAAGAGTCTTGAACTGGGAGCAGGGCTGCTGGGCCTGGCCCCGCATGCTTGGGGGAAAGCAGTGAGGTCAGCTGGAGAACTTTCCTTCTGGATCTGGGAGCGTGTGATTATTGCTGCTGATAGCTTCTGTTCAGTGTGTTCCGCCAGTGTAACACCTCTGCATTTGAGATGTGTCCTTCTCTGTTGGTAACCTTAGTAATCCCATCATGCTGGGCTAATAAGTAGGAACCAGGAGAAAAAAAATAGGAAACAATAGTTTCCTGGAGGTTGGGCAGTTTCCTCAGAATGTATTTACTTGATGCTGGAAGAGTGCTTCCTTTGATAGAGTCTTTAAAAAGCACTGATTACTCACACTCCCACACATGCATGCACAGACTTAAAAAGTCAAGTGCCACTTATGTAAGAATAGAGACTTAAAGTTCACTTGGGATTAATTTTTCTTCACTTTTCTTCCTCCCTTCCCTGCTAAAATAAAAGCATGTGAGATACATCAAACCAGTGTGTCCTACTGTGAGTTTCTTTGCATTATTTTTAAAAATCTTTTTAAAAGAGAGTGTCATGATTAGTGATTTGTGATTTAGTTCCATTCTGATTAAGAAGATTTAAACTGCAACTTCTGCCATTATGAATTAAATGTCACAATTCATTAGAGTAGAGCCAATTCAGTCCATTCCAACTTTATATCCATGTTTCTGATATTAAATCCTCTCCTCAGGACGCATTTAAGTTGGCATCAAGATGCTCCAAGTATATCTTTTTTCAATTAAAGAAGAAAATATCAGAGCATAACTTTTTCAGTTGCACTCTTGTGCAAGAGACAGGTGTGAGCTAGAGAAGCAAAGTGAGCTCTTGGTCTAATTCTAATGATTTTAGAAATAACTGGAAACAGAAGATGTTAGGAATTAGCAGGAATAAGCCAGCTTTTGCTTGTATTCATGAGTGTAGGACAGGTAAACTGATTTTTCTGTACC
>RCUC01117210.1:0-52043 GCA_003697995.1 Taxidea taxus jeffersonii
CACACAACATGCCATACGCACCACACAAACACCACACACACACAACACTCATACCACATACACCGTACTCCTCATACCACACATACGACACCCTACACACACACACACACACACACACCATACATACCACACAAGCACCGCACACATACACCCTACACCTCATAATACACATACACACACACCACAACATACACCCACACTCAGGCACTTCCCCTCAGATGCTTGCGACCCGTGCCTCCCACTGAGAGAGAGTACTGGGAATGGACTGAATCTATTCCCCAGAGAGGAAGTGCCTCAGACTCAGGGATGCCACACCACCATTCCTTCCACACAGCAGTAGTCCCCACAGGGAAGCCCTGCATCCCCCCTCCTGCTTTCTCAGCCTACGGGGGGCTGGGGACTGGGTTCATCACCCTCCCCAGGGCCAGGGCTCCTCAGACCCCCAATGTCCTCAGAGGCCCCGGAGGGTAGACTTTCTCTTCCCTCCACAGATTGTACATACTCTGCTGGGGAGCTTAGACACTTGGATCACTCCACAGACTCTGGATTTCCCCCAAAGTCAGTTACATCCTTTCTCATCCCCATGCACTTGTAATGGGTACTGACCTTGAGCACGCATGACTAACTGCCTCTCCAGGGCCATCCCACCTGGATCAAACAATTTCCTGCCTCCACATCTGAGCCCCCAATAACCCAGAGAAATGGGGGCTCAGCATGGTGCTCCACAGCAGTCACATGCCCGTATCCAGGATGTCATCGGGAAGGGGGTGAGGGAGCCAGGGTCGATCACCATCACAGTCCCATCACAGGCTGGATACAAACTATTCCACTTACCTAATTCCCTCCAAGAAGCTTCTGGGGACAGAGTTATACACTTTTGTTTCAAATCCGTCTGCCTATCTACCTGTCTATCATCTATCATCTAACATATATCTATCATCTATCTATCTATCATCTCTATCATCTATCTTTTGATAAATCTTATTTTGCAACATTTTTGTTTCATTTGTTTCTCTTTATCCATGTTTCTATCTAGTCTGTCTGTCTGTGTGTCTGTCTGTCTCTCTCTCGCTCCACACACTTTTTTGCACTGGGTTACAATAAAATGCATTTCTTATTATGGATTGAGGTCAAAAATTCACATTTCTGAACCTCTCTGCAAGTTTAATTCCCTCATCTAAGAAATGGATTAAAATGTAATAGACAACAACTTCTATAACCTTGTTGTAATACACAACAGAATTTTGTGGGGTTCAAATGGAATGTGTAACAAAAGACCTATATAGTCTAATTTCTTAAAAACAGTTTACTATCAATAAAAAGTTGGCATCAGATGTCCAGTTCCAGCATTGTACCCCTACTTCTCCTGTGTTCCTTGTAACAGTCCAATAAACTCAGAGTGGCTTTGGGGAAATGAAATCAGGCTGCAGTGAATGCAAGGCCTAAAATAAGCCCCAAATCCACTGGGGACACCAGTGTCATGGGCTGAGACAAGATCGGCAGCATGGGGTGATCCTGAGACCCAGGACTGGAGGGCAGTGATAGGAGCTGAATCATCAGGACACAGGCTGGCATGTCCATGGATGAATTATAAATGGTCTTCAAAGTTGGGCCATTGGCAGTGAATCTCCTTCACCCAGTCCGCCATGAATGTTTGAAGCAAATACTTTTGGGTTTATAGATGGAAATGCCAGCAGAAGGCTCTGAATTCAAAGTGAGCCTCAGAAATGACTAAAGTGAGATCCAGAGAAGAGAAGGGAACTGTCCAAGATCATAGTCACTTAGCGTGGAGAGTCACATTAATATCCAGATCCATTCTAGTGATGGAAAAATAAACTCATGTTTATCAGTTCTCAGTGGATGCTGTGCTTAATAACTGACTTTCTTTTTTATTTTTCCCCAAGTTTGGAAAAAAATATGAATTAACTTTATAATCAGACTTTTTTTTTTAGGTTATAAAACATGTCTTTAAAAAAAAGAGCATATTCATAGAACAGGAACCTAGATAAAAAGGCAACTCAGAACTGGTTTAAACAATTAATAGTTATGAAAGCCAGCATATTTACTCTGGAGATGGAAACCCTTGGACAGAGCGTGAACAGGAAGGGGTGTTCATGCTAATTCACTGGAAGAACAAAAAAGCTCGGAAGGCAAATGGCACCATGTTTTCATCTTTCATGGTTCCAGGGGCACAGTGAAGAGCCCCGGTGCACATTCCAGACAGCTCTAGCTCTTCTCTGGAGAGGATCTCCTCACAGCTGAAGCTGGCCTCAGAGAGCCAGAGGCGTGTCATCACTCCAGGAGTGAGGCAGAGATGTTGTGAGGTAACTTCTGAGCACAGAAGATGTTAGAGCATTTTGTCCCCATACTCAGTCCTCATTTCCCACTTGTCCCTGTCCCCAATCCCAGCCTTAGGTAACTACTGATCTTCTCTCTGTCTCTATAAATGTGCCTATTCTGGACATTTCAGTGAACATCAGTGGAATCATACCATCTTTCCCAGCATGTGTATGTGCATGACTAGTTCCTCTCATTTAGCATAACGTTTCAGAATTCACCCATGTTTCAGCATGGATGAGTGTTTCATTCCTTTTTATTATCAAATCATACCCATTGCATGAATGCGCATTTTATTTATCCCACCATCAGTTGATAGATATTTGGGTGTTGGCCATTTTTTCTCTGTTACACATAATGCTGCTCTGAACACTCCTGTACAAGTATTTTTGTGACCATCTATTCTTTATTTTTCTTGGTAATGTCAAGGATTATAATTGTAGAGTCATGGTAACTCTACATTTAACTTTGAGGAACTATCATACTGTTGCTTGGAGTGGATTCCCTGCCACCCCCCACCAGCCATGTTTCCACACCCTTGCAATGTTCCTTTATGCAACCATTTGTCTTTTGATTCTAATCATCCTACTGGGTGTAGAGTGGTACCCATGGTTTCAGTTGTACTTCTGTAAAGATGAATGATGTTGAACATCTTCTCATATGCTTCTTGGTCTTGTATATGTCTTCTTAAGAGAGATGTCTATGTAAATATTCAGCCCCTTTTTAATTGAGCTGCTCTTCATTATTGGATTATAATAATTCTTTATAGATTCTGAATATAAACCCATATTAGATAGGTGATTTGCAAGTATTTTGTTTTTCTATGAGTTATCTTTTCACTGTGTTTACTTTTACTTTGAGGAAACAGGACTTTTTCTAAAAAATAATTTTAATAATGTCCAGTTTTTAATTATTTATTTTTGATCACTTGTGATTTTGGTGTCTTATTTAAGAAGCTCTTATCTAATCCATGGTAAGAAGTTTACACCTGTTTTCTTTACACCTGTTTTTTCTGTATCATTTTAGCACTCACAATTAGGTTTATTATATTTGGGTCCATTTTTGTGTATAGCATGAGGCAGGTATCCAGTTTCATTCTCTTCTATGGAGATACATACCAGTTGCTGGGGTGTGAGCACTCAACATCACCTGTTGAAAAGATCATTCTTCCCCCATTGGATAGTCTCCACGCCCTTGTCAAAAATCAAGGACCACCAATGTAAGGGTTGATCTTGGGGCTCTCAATTCTATTCTGTGGGTTTCTATGTCTATCTGCTGTTTTAGACCAGAACACACTGTAACCCTGGGAATCTGGAGGCAGAGAGGGTCTATGGATCCTGGTTAGATGAGCAGTGTGATCTTCATACCAACAAGAGTACCCATAAAAACCCCTCTAAATTGTGCCCATGCTGATATTTTTCATCTTTCTCTTAAAATATTGTATTAAGTATTTATTACATTAAATATTCCTCCATGCCTTTGAGAAAATCCAAGCTTGAATATAAGTCCTTTCATAAGATAGCCCTGGATCACTTCTCCAGGCTTAAACCCCAAGAAAGACTGTGAGAGAGGCCACAGTTCTCTGCAGCTTTTCCCGTCAAGACATAGAGTCTGTATTCACCACCTGGAATTTGGGCTATTGCTTTAGCCAATAAAATGTGGCAGATCTTTGTGCCAGGCTGGTTCCACGGTCAGACCTTGAAAAATATTATGGTCTTCTGATCTCTCTTTTGTAACCCTGAAAAGCCAGGCCAGAAGTCCTGGGATAACCTGCTGGATGACTGGATACAATTGGGAGGAGATAAGAGGTCCCCAGCTGACACAGCCACCTCCAGGTGACCCAACAGCTGCCTTCAAACATCTTGCATGTTGGCCAAGATCAGCTGAATGTCCCTCAAATTAGCAGAGCAGACCATCTGAGCCCATCCCAAATTGCTGACCTTTGCAACTGTGAGACAAAGAAATAATGGGTTTTGGTTTAGATCATTATGTATTTTGGCGGTTTGTTACTCAGCAAAAGCTAACTAATATAATCTCTACTTTCAGTCTTATTACTATTTTTTTTTATTTTTATTTAAACATATAATGTAACCCCACCCCCTCTCCCAACCCTCCCCACCCCCCTCAGTCTGTTCCATGACACCAAGAGTCTCTTTTGGTTTGTCTCCCTCCCGATCCCATCTTGTTTCATTTCTTCTTTTCCTGCCCCCTTAACCCCCACCCCTGTTGCATCTCCACTTCCTCATATCAGGGAGATCATATGATAGTTGTCTTTCTCTGATTGACTTATTTCGCTAAGCATGATACCCTTTAGTTCCATCCAGGTCGTCGCAAATGGCAAAATTTCATTTCTTTTGATGGCTGCATAGTATTCCATTGTATATATATACCACCTCTTCTTTATCCATTCATCTGTTGATGGACATCTAGGTTCTTTCCATAGTTTGGCTATTGTGGACATTGCTGCTATAAACATTCGGGTACACGTGCCCCTTCGGATCACTACGTTTGTGTTTGTATCTTTAGGGTAAATACCCAGTAGTGCAATTGCTGGGTCATAAGGTAGCTCTATTTTCAATTTTTTGAGGAACCTCCATGCTTTAACACTATTTTTTATCACCATAATACCTTTGTATATGCTATTCTCTTTTTGCAGAATGTGACTGTCCATTCCTTTTTCTTTCCCGTCATCCAAACCTTTCCTTTGGGGAGATTTCCCTGTGCCCCACACCTGTATCTCTAAGGGATACTGCCCTGAGTTCTCTAGATCATTGGCCCTTCTCAAGCCTTGCATTTGTCACTCTGGATATTACAACTGCCTATTGAGTTGTCTTTGCTCTTCTTGTGCAAAAACAGTAGAACCTGCCAAGAGGACAGGGGATGCATTGCTGAATTTTATTGCTGCAGGCCCAGTACCTTGCATGGCTATGAGACATGGTAGGAACGTCAAATAGGATGCCTCACCAAGGTGTGAAGGGTCAGGAGTAACGGCCAAGAGGATGTGACCTCTGAGGATAACCTGCAGCTTGAAGTAAATGGGAAGCCAGGGGGTTCCCAGATAAGAGGAAGCATATGAAGACTCTCAGGAGACAGAAAAAGGTGACAATGTGTTTAAAGACTGGGAGGAATCCAGGTTCTTATTTGAAAGGGTAGAGAACAACAGGTGAAGATCCTAATCTTCAGGTGGTACCAGCATGTACCATCAACCACCTATACTAAGTCAACCAGACCTTGCCTGCCACTAAACCCTATCTATTTTCCTTGTGCTTATTCTCTGGGCAGAATACAATCATTTTGAAAACTCCAGTCTGGTTCAGCAGGACCAGTAAAATCCAGAAATTAGATTGAGTTTTCAAGTGGCCTGTTATCTTTTCCTTCCCTCAGACTCAGGCCAGTGGTAGAGATTTCCTTCCCAGATAAACAGGGGAAAGGGGAGAGGCATGGTCCAGAAGTGTGTAAACAGAGAGCTAAGGTTAACAAAAAGTGGTGAGCTGACTCTCTGTATTTCCTGCAATGTCTGGTGGGGAGCAGGGGCCCCTCTCCAGGTGGTACTAATAAAGTCAGGCTGGGATAATGGGATAAAAGCCCAGAAACATAAAAGCTGCCTGGAGGAGAAAGAGGAGAAGGGGATGGGGTATGCCTTCATCCCCATGTTAACTGTTCCCGCATTAATCAGATTCAAATATCTCAAATTGGACTTGTCTGCTCTTCCAGGAACATTAAGGGAAGCCGCAATTCCGGAGTCATAGATCTTTAAAGCGGGAATAGCCCCTTTAATCATGTGGTCCTGCCGCCCATGGGAGAGGTAGAAAACGGGAGGCTCAAAAAAGGGCTGTGCCCTGAGACAGTTTACATGGTGAGCAGATGCCAACTTGCTGCCCTTGACCTTTCCTTTCCTCAATTAGAATGTAAGGTAGCTGAGGGTAGGGACCTGTTCTTCTGGCTCGCTTCCTACCATCATACCACACACGTTAGTGCTCTAGATGGGGAAAAGAAACAGACAAGGAGACAAATGACAAGATAACTCAGGGAAAATCAAGAGTTATAAATCCAGTAAGGCAGACAGAGCAATGTGATAATGACTATGGGAGGACACATGCTGCATGTAGAATGGGAAAGGTAGCATAGGTCAAAGCTGGGGAAGGTCAAGAAGAGCGCAGAGAAGTCCTAGACCTCACCATCAGGACAAGAGATGCCCCTGATGCTATGCCAGTGGCACGCTGTGAGTAGAGGCTATTGGAGCTGATTCAAGGAGAGAAACCAGCAAGGAATATCAGCTCAGAAGTGTAATGAGACCAGACAGACCGGACAGCTCATCTGGGAAAGTCCAGAAGATGACTTCAGCATTGATGCCAGGATGTGTGTGCTCAAGATTAGGATCTCTTTGGGATCAGTTTGGGGGAAGTCAGACTGATTTTATGTGAATAAATATTTGACTACAGGAGAACAGTTAGTAAGAGTCTGTAGCACCCTTTAGAGGGGCTAAAGCCTATTACCAATAGAAACAAGGAACAAAGAAGAAGGAGCTTGGATTCAGATAAAGTCCTGATGAATTCCTAGGGAGATTTTTGGGGGTGTGTAAATGACTATTTGGAAGAGGAAATATCCCTCCCTTGCATATTGAGGTATATAGGAAGGTAACTAAGATCCTGTTCTCTGGAGATACATTCTTGGGTCCATTCACCAGCTCTGGGGACTCTCCAAACCTCAGTCTTCATATGTATAATGGGGATAATGATAAAACGTTTCTCACGGGGCTATTGGAACATATAACACATTTAGAAAAGTCTCTCCGCATAACACATATGATGTGTTTGTGCGTATCATCTGGTCTATAATACTGAGAGCTAAACTGACATCTTTTTGTGGGTCATTGCCAAACACTGAAAACATTCTCTTATTCAATCAATGGAATGCAGGACATTTCCTATTGTCTGTTTTCCAGTTGAGCTCTAAGCCAAAAAAAACAGTGACACACGCCTTCACATTCTACAGTATCCATAACCTAGTTTTGGCATTATCAGCCCATCAGCTACTTCTAGCTGGCTAAGAATTCATTGGAAAGGAGATTTGAGAGTGGAAGACTTTTTGCAAAGAGCTGCTGGCATTCTGCTTTCCCATCACCTGTAGCAGCTTAAGGAAGTGTCAAGAGAACAATTAGGGAAATTTGATATGTGTTCAGTTGACTTGGAGCTTATAGGGACCATTATCTCTTATCTATAAAAGTCTAAAGGTGGAAGACTAACTAGCTTAGGGTGGTGGAGCAAAGCTAGGTAGCAGCCATCAGAGTGAACTTTCTTTTTTTTTTTTTTTTTAAAGATTTTATTTATTTATTTGATAGACAGAGGTCACAAGTAGGCAGAGAGGCAGGCAGAGAGAGAGGAGGAAGCAGGCTGTCCGTAGAGCAGAGAGCCCGATGTGGGGCTCGATCCCACGACTCTGGGATCATGACCCGAGCCGAAGGCAGCGGCTTTAACCCACTGAGCCACCCAGGCGCCCCGAACTTTCTTTTTTTTAAATTTAATTTAATTTTATTTCTTTCAGTGTTCCATAATTCATTGTTTATGCACCACATCCAGTGCTCTATGCAATACGTGCCCTCAATACCCACCACCAGGCTCACCCATTCCCCCACCCCTCCAAAACCCTCAGTTTGTTTCTCAGAGTCCACAGTCTCTCATGGTTTGTCTCCCCCTCCGATTTCCCCCAACTCAACAGCTCTTTGTATCAGCCAGAGCAGCCAACAGAAAGATTTGGATTTGGGCTGCCCAAGAGGATGTCCTAAAATGGTGACAGAATCTCAACCTCAAGAGACCCCTCACATGCTAATGGCTGAAAAGACTCATAAAAGACCCATTATCAGGGGCATCACCCCACCAAGAAACTGCCAAGAAACTCCAAAGTGGGAAGATCTTTGAGGAATCCACAAAAGCATCTCAGAAGAAAAAATCCCTTTTGGACAGAGACACCAGCGTCCATCTGAACCTGTCCCAGGCACAGAAGACATTATTGGCACTAATGTCCCCTGCATGCTCCACTCTAACATGGCTCCACTCTGGGAAGAGCTAGACACATCTTGGGAGATGGAGAAGAGGAGGAGCTAAAAGTGTTAGGGGTAGAAAACCTCACACTTTCTCTTCACATTGGCATTTAAGCCCATTTGGCCCAAGCTAAGGATGAGATAAAAGCTTTCAATGGGACGAGAAATATCCTAAGACTAACTAGCCTTTTTAACCATTCAAAGACTGGGATGGAACATGAAGGCAGCAGAATGATGTGAAAGAATCCAGTTGCTTTCTGACTATACCCAGTCCGACCCAACTCAGCTACCAGTCCTGGTGTTACAAGCCAGGTAGACGTTCTCTCCAGAGTTCTGTGGAGAAAATCAGGACTTGAACAGCCACGTGACTTGCCCAAGATCTCACAGATGCCGGGAACCAGAACTGGAGCTCGCACTCAGGCCCCTCTGCCTCCAGAGGCCATGCTTATCACCACCCTGCCCTATACCTACAGCAGTCAACAGGAAGCCCGTAGTAATGGAATTATTTAACTTACAAAATGCAGTGTGTCCACTCACTGGAGAGCAGCTTCCATTTGGTAACACAGAGCACAACCTGTTTATTGATGAGCCTCTTCCTAAGTACCTCCTTCATGTTTATGAAATGATGTGTGGGGGCTGTCCCTTTTTTAATGACTCCTTATTTACATGGAGCATGTTATTTATGGAAGCAGAGATAGCGCCCTCGCAAACCCATTAGAAGGCGGAGATAGCAGGAAGTCATTGTTTGCTCCCCAGCGAGGACAGGATTCTAATTACTCAAGCGCCTGCACCCTCCTCGCGGTGGTAGCGGGCTCAATAAATAACACCCTGTGTGAAAATGGTGCTTGATGTAAATTGTGACTTAGTCCGCACAAATGGATGGTCGGCCGATGGAGAGCTTCCGGCATTCGGCAAGAAAGTTAGCAGCAGCCTGGGAATTCGGAGACCCGTCTCCACAGAGATGGCAGCCCTCATTCCTCACTGCACACTTCTCAGAAACAATTAACATTTTTTATTTAAGTAATAAGCTCCAAAGCAGAGAGGTAGCTGGGAGATAATAGCACTTGAGAAATCACGAGATATGTGGAGGTGAATCTATGGGCACTTCGCATAACGAGACGACCATCCTTGGACGCCAATGTTCATAGAGCGTTTCAGTACTAATCACTTTTCCAAGAAATAATTCCCGTAGTCCAAGGTAGAAGCTGAGCTTCCAAGGCAAAATTGCCCCAATAGCTTTGGAATTCATGAACTCTCAGGAAATGCTAGTTGCGTGAGCAAAGAGGCAGTCATTTTGGTTTGTTAAGAAAATATGATTTGCTTTTTGGAAGAAGAGATGGGTGGTCTTCTTGGTATAGGGCGCAGAGCTTCAGGAACATTCTGCGATTCTGGGAAAATCAACAGGAAACGTGATGATTCAACACACTATTCCCTGTGCTCAGAAGGCAACACGTGGGCCAGCCCAAAACCATAGCAGAAAAATTCTGGGAAGGGGAGGGAAAGTAGTGAGACTTAGTTGCTGTGAGGGAAAGGGAAGTCCCTGTGGGTGTCAAAGCTACATTGGAGAAAGAGCATAGCCATTAGCATCAGCACGTCCCCGGCTTTTGCCCAGGCCACCACTCTCTGGCTGTGAATTCGGGCCTGCAGCACACTGTGCACATGATGTCCCTCAAACCTTGAGAGCACTCTTCTCCCTGCATTTTGCAGAGAGGCAAATGAACGTGGACGCTGTCACAGAATTGGCAAGGATGTGCTCACCCCTGGACTGGTGTCCAGATTTCTCCAACTTGAAATGTTCCATCTCGGTGGTTTTGCTCCACCTGGAATGCCCCCCTCCCTTTTTTAACCTCCCAGAGTTTTCATTCCTTCTACATCATGATGAAAATGTCACCACCTTTCCCAGGTACTGGCTGTGATGGTCACAGGATTAAGCATTGCCAGGGAGTCCTGTGTTCAGATCCTAGCTCCCTGGTTTTTAACTTTATGTTTTCAAGAAACTGAGCTTCAGTTTCCTCTCTCCTTTAAGATGGAGACTCTAGGGGCTTCTGGAGAGCTCTGGCAATGGTCTTTAACTGAAAGCTAGTTGTGAGTATTAAGTGGAAATTACACACACACACGCATGCATGCATGCACACACACACACACACACATTCAGATCTTAGCCCAGGCCAGCACATAGTAAGTGGTCAGTAAATATGACCTTATTGCTGGCCCTATGTAGAGCTATTTGAAGTGATACGGGTGTTCTGTGAATTTAGGATCCAGCTCCCTGCTAACATGGGTGCCCACAGTGACCCATTAGGTTACCTTCCTTGTAGAATAGAGGGGAATTCAGACAATGCTCCAGTGGGAAGGGTGAACCTCGAGGAAGGAGAAGGCATTTGGGATCTGGCAGGCACTGCCTTCAGTGACTCGCTGTTGACTTGGCTGTCACTTCTGCTTTCTTATTTGTCCCAAAGAAAGCCAGTGCCCAGACTTCGACGTGCTGACAAAGCATTTCAAAGTGCATCTCTTCCAGTTCCAGGAATCTCCGTTAGAAAACACTCTGGCAGTCAGCATCTGATTCCCTTACGTAGGCCTAGGATCCAGGGTGAAGAATAACCCCGGCTGGCTGCCGGGTGCACAGCTGGTCACCCCCACCTGGGAACCTGGGTAGCCAGACACGTCCAGGTGGTTCTCAGTCCCTGGGGGTGGTGCCTTACTGCTTCCTTTCGGCCATCCATTCACTCCCTCTGGCTCACTTCTGTTGCAGCCTAGGGGGCAAGTGTTGAGAGGTTGTTTAACACACACACACAACAAACCCTATAATCAACCAAAGTGGTCATTTGATCTATGTGGGAAAGCATGTCCTCCCATCGGCTCCCAGGCACCAGGAAGTGACACCAGCAGGCAAGAAGGCCACACCACTAATAGGAATAGATGCCATCTGTCCTAGATGCCTGCTGGACGCCAGACACTTCACACGGACCAGCCGTATCATTAGTCTTCACAGCAACCCCCTGAGGGAGGCCTCGCAGCTCTGGTGTCACAGATGAAGGAATGGGGGTCAGCGAGGTTACAGAACTTGCCAACATCCCACACAGCGAATAGGTGGCAAACCTGGGGTTCTAGCCAGGTGTGTCTGATAGGGAGCCTGGACCCTGTCCATTCAAGCGTGCGGACAATTAATCCGTCACGGTCATGAGAAGGATGTAGAAAGCAGCAAGAGTAGGTATGAGTCAGCCATAGTAAAGGGTCCCAGGTCCATAAGGAATTTTTTTTTTCCCGGGCCTCAGAAACATTCTAGATGTTGGCTAATAGTTGATTACTGCCTTCTTATGGCAAAATTCTGTGCGTGTTAACAGAGGACCTGCCATGTGCCCAGATTTGTGCAAGGTGTCTGACACACATATTACATACCCCTCAGAACTCTAAGTCTGAGTGTCTTTATATGAACTCATTAACATTATATCCACTTGGGGCTCTCAGTATTGTCTCCCTTGCTTGTTGCCCAGGGTCCCTTCCCTGTATGGCTCTATGTTTGTCCCCACCAGTCTGAGGCCCCAGCCTGCTTGCTTCCCTTCTCCCCATGAAGCTACTCTAGGTTTGTTGGGTCTCCTTTAACCCCAGTGGTGTCTGAAACCTAAGACTTAGCATGCCTTGCTTATTACCTCTCTTCTCTTGGTCTCCCCAGGAATAAGCCTGAAGGCCCTCTCACTTTGGGAATTTTCTTAACCATTTATCACAGGGTCCAGAAAGGACTAATAAATCCTTTGAGGCAGAAGCACATCAGCTGAATCTAGTTTCTGAATGCTTCTCTGAGGTGATCCCAGTGTTTATCCTTCCATTCCATCTCCAATTGGCCAATTGGTCTGGGATTTAGGCCAGCTCTCTCTCTCTTTTTTTTTTTAAGATTTTATTTATTTATTTGACAGAGAGAGTGAGCACAGGCAGAGAGAGTGGCAGGCAGATGCAGAGGGAGAAGCAGGCTTCCCACTAAGCAAGGAACCCGATGCGGGACTCGATCCCAGGACCCCGGGACCATGACCTGAGCCAAAGGCAGCCGCTGAACCAACTGAGCCACCCAGGCGTCCCTAGGCCATCTCTTTAATTAAAGCAGTCATCTCTTTCTGATAACTTTAAAATTTCCGTTCAACTAAACAGAAGTACATAAACTTTCAATAATTCTAGAATTTATGTGAATCTTTATGTAGCTATGGTTACCATAGGAAATAAAGATTCGGGGTTCTAATTCTTTGAAGCTTTAATTAGGTTTTTTGAATCTGGATGATTCTAGAGAAGATTATCTCAAAGTTTATAAGATTTTTTTATATGCCTGGAATAAAATGGAGAAGTATATAAGATATAAGCCAACCACTTATTAACTCTCAAGCTACCCTTGAATTGGAAAATGCAAGAGTTCCATGGTTTCTCTTCAACAAATTGCACTAGAATAATTGGTTATCAATATAGCGGGAAGATTAGATCTTTACCTTGTACCACCTACATCAAAATTAATTTTAATGGGTTAAGGCCTAAATATGAAAATAAAAATCTTTAAAGCATTAGAAGAAAATTTTAGTGATTGTCTATGCCTTGAAGAAAGGATTCCATAATTCCATAATTCCAACACAAACAGTACAAACCATTAAGGAAAAAATAAAACTTGGGGTTCCTGAGTCACTCAGTTGGTTAAGTGTCAACCTTCGACTCAGGTCATGATCTCAAGGTCCTGGGATCAGGACCAACACCAGGCTCTCTGCTCAGCAGTGATCTTCTTCTCCTCTCCTCCATGCTTGGGGTCTCTCTAACTATCTCTCTCTCAAGTAAAAACAAATCTTAATTTTTTTTAAAGGGAAAGATAAACTTTATTTAAAAAACCACAAAAATAGGACTCCTGGGTGGCTCAGTTGATTAAGCGGCTGCCTTCAGTTCAGGTCATGATCCTGGAGTGCCAGGATCGAGTCCCACATCGGGATCCCTGCTCAGCAGGGAGTCTGTTCTCTCTTGGACTCTCCCTCTTCTCGTGCTTTCTCTCCCTTTCAAATAAATAAAATCTTAAAACACACACACATAAAAACAAAAGGTCAGTTATAGTTGGGGAGATCAGTAATCAACATTACATATACTAGGCATCCTCTAAAGATTCAGAAGATACCACAGAAATGCAGAATAATTGGCCAAAAGGATTTGTGGAGATTTCCTATTTCAAGTTTGACAATTAGGGGAACTGGCCCCAATACATTTCAGAAGAAAGATTACTGCCTTTATTCATGAGGAAAACATCTGTGAGACCACTGCATGGAGGCCCAAATCCTGGCCTAGGGTTGCTCACAAGTGATTGGTGGGGATAGGGATACCAATAAGCAAGGAAAAGATTCCATTGAGAACCACAGAAAAGAAGGCACAACAGAAGGCAAACTGGGGAAGAGCAGCGTGTGGAGTGATATCCAGATGTGAGTGGCATGATCCCTGGCCTCGATGAAAGAAGAGACTTTCCAGGTGGACAACATGAGGAAGGGCATTCTAGACAGGGAGGAGCATGAACAGCCCAAGGAGGCTGAAAGTTTGAAAGACTACACTGTGCTCAAAAGGCAACTGGGCTCTGCAACTGGGGGCTCGTGCTCCGGGGGTGGGAGTCAAGGTGGCAGGAAATGGAATTAGAAAACTCTCTTGGGCCTACCACAAGGATTTTTGTAAGCTTCCAACTTAATTGGTATTGTTACACATTGAACTGTGTTCTCCCCAAAGAGATATATTGATATCCTAACCCCCAATACCCCAGAACGTGATCATATTTAGAAATAGGGCTTTTACAGAGATGATCAAGTTAAAATGAGGTCATTAGGGTGGGCCAAGTCCAATATGACTCGTGTCCTTATTAAAGGTGGGAGATATGGACACAGAGACATACACATGGAAGGGGAAGACAGTATGAAGACAGCAGAGAGAAAGCCATGAAGACATAGGTGTGTAGTGACACATTTGCAACCCAAGAAATGCTCAAGGCTACCAGCTATAGGATATGGTGATGGAACAGATCCCTTCTAGCAAGTTCAAAGGGAGTGTGGCTCCACTGACACCTTGATTTCCAGCTTCTGGCCTCCATAATTGTGAAAAAATACATTTCTATCATTTAAGGCACCCATGTTGTAGTATTTGTATACAAGAGCCCTAGGAAACTAATGCAGGTGTATACTGCGTGGTAAGCTGCCAGTGATGAAGACTTCTGCTGGGTTGAAATCGCCTACAGCACCTGGGCAGAATGCATGAGCTACCTTCTCAAAGGGCTGAGGGGAAGAAGGGTTTAATGGTGAAGAGCTGAGCCTCTGCCAGCAGACTGTCTGCTTCCGAATTTCTGCTTTGCCTCTTTGTAGCTATTTGACCAGTGCCTCAGTTTCCTGATCTATTCAAGGCGGGAGATGCTAGCATCTAAAGGGTCCTAGGGAAGGACTCAGGGAAAGCACCCAGCACCCTGCCTGGCACCAGGAAGTGGTCAGTAAATTCTGGCTCTCATTACTGAGTCTATATCCCTTTGGGTCTTTCTCAATTACAACAACTCTTTGCTTGATGTAATTTGCCCACAGGCCCCAATGTCACAGGGACTCTTCGAAGAGTTTGTTTACATGCATCAAATTACCAACATTTTCCAAGAAAAGCGTTCCCTTTCACTTGAGTATTCACTTACAAAACTTAGTCCTAGCCCAGGGAAAAATGAAGCTTGTGGCTGGTGAGCTGGTCCTTGACCCTAAGCCCCTCCCTCATGGTTCTGCCCAGAATTTCTAGAATATATCCCAAAGTAATCAAAAGCACAGGCAAGCATGTAAAGCGAGACATGCGGTTTAGTAGGAAAAAAATAAAAGAGTTTCATCTGGGACCTGGATTTGAATCCCTTCTCTGCCACTGAATAATGGCATGAACTTTGACCCATGACCATGTCTTGAAGCCTCAACTGTCTCATACGCAAAATGGGGCAAAATGGGGCTACTGCTCAGTTGGCAGCGATGCCTGTGGATTTCAGGAGGCAAAAGCAACAGTGGTCCGTGCACATGGCTGGCACTCTTTAGGCCCCTGGTGCCCAGCCATTCTCTGCATCCTTTCCCCTTCTGGAGAGATCAGTGGCATGGTCCTAAGAGGATTGTGGAAAATGAAATGGTATCAGTCATGCTGTTAGACTGATCAAGTCTCCGATTTTCCAGTCTCCAGATACTAAGCAGTCACAAGTATGATTCAACATCCATAAATTAAAGAATGCACTGCTCACGAATGTCTCTTCAGCATTATTGTTATTGAAATCAAATTTCAACCTTGAGCCATCGGGATCTTTCCTATAATGCTGGAAATGATTGACCAGCCAGATGTGGGGTGTAGAGTATCAGGAGGTTTCGGATTTGTTCTCCAGAGGAACCGAAGAAGGCCGAGTGACGTGGGCTGGCAGGACTGCGGGCAGGTGGCCGTCACACTGCCCAACCGGGTGGGTCCCACCATGGCAGAGCCACGCACACTGAGGAATGACAAAATATCAGCCTCATCAGTACTAATGTCAGGAAATATAAAGTAAGTGTTTTATACAAATCAAAACAATCCTTTGAGGTAAAAACACAATAAGAGTTCTACCCTCTGAACAAATTGTTAAGTACATGATACGGACTGTTAACTACAGGCACTGTGCTGTACAGCAGATCTCTGTAACTCGCCCATCTGTATAACTGTGACTTTATACCCATTCCACAGCCCCCATATCTTGCTCTTGCTCCCCATTCCCAAAGAAGCACCAAAAACAAGAACAAGAATAACCAAAGGGGCAGGTGTTGTTTATATGTCTATGTTACGTGTTCTATTTATATGTTGTATGTTTATTACCTTAATTGTAGTGATGGTAAATGGGTATATGAACCTGTCCAAGCTCATCAAGCTGTGTATGTTATGTCTACCAACCATCCTTCAATAAAAGGGAAAAGAAAGAAACAATCTTTGGAGGCTCCGAAGTCTGCTCTCGGGGTGATTTGGTTTTTGAGACACTGTAGCAACATCCCAGAATCCTTCCACCTTCATACTACAAGTTACACAGACCTATGTATAATGGCGGAGTGTGGTATATGATAAACCTGAGAACTGTTCACACACCTAACTGTGCCCATAAATGTGATCTGTTTGCTGACAACATCCTCACCTGAAAACTGGAATCACAGCACTATCCCCAGGACGGTCCTCGGTTGTAAAAATAAAGGGTAGCATGCATTAACATGCACAGGGCTTGAAAATCAGCTGCTTGTCAGTAAATGGCAACTCCCTTTGATCTTGTTCTTAAAATCATTATATGTCAAATATTTTGTACCATTTTTATGGAGACATTTTTCATCAAGCAGCTGTGCTATTAAAATTCTCCAGGAAAACTAAGGGCAGTTGGTTTGGTTTTCTGGGGCATAAGGCATGCGGAAGGTGGTGGCGAGGGATGTGTCTGGGGCCAGGCCTTGCAGTACAAGTGACCACGGTGCCACTGAAGGCCCCAGAGGAACGAGGCCCCGGGGACCCAGCTGGCTTCCCATCATGCACCCAGCTCTGTCTGATTATTTTATGCTGAGACTTATAGCTGGATGACTTTCACAGGAGACCTACTCCTCTGGTCAGGCTCTGCACAATTCCCATGGGGCTGCTGGAACTCTAACCTTTCAGGAGAGGCAAGTGGCATGCAAATGAATTGCAGAGCTGATCCGGAATTGCTCATATTTCTAAACAACAGAGAAATTAATTACAAGCCTTAGTTCTTTGTTATTAGTGGTATAACAAACATGCCTCACCACACTGAGATCAATGCCTACCAGCTGGGATAAGGGGACAGGACAATCACACAAAGGTGTAGGACACAAGGTAGGAGAGAGGTAACAGGTGTTGTAGAGTTAGAAGGAACTGGTTCAGAAGAAGGAAAGTCAATTACTGTGTAGGAGGAATGGTGAAGTCTCTGGAAGCAGGTGGTTTGAGATACTGAAGGACAGAGACAAAACATGTGCTCGAGATGAGAAGTGGGAATGTCACCAGAGAGCCACCAAGAGTACGGAGCTCCCATCAAGGACCAGGATAGATCCAGGGAGAGATCTATAGAGCGCTGTGAATACCCACATAAGGATGTTGAGCTTCCATCAGGAGATAATGGGGAGCCACTGAAGGTATGTGAGTAAGAGAGAGTCCAGAGCTACCTGAGGAAGACTCAGGGCTGAGTGTGGTGATTTTATTAGATTGGAATAGACAAGTGAGCATGACACCAGGACACCATTGTGCTAGTACAGGTAAAAGGAGTATAATCTACGTAAGACAAGGAGTGCAGGGGCACCTGGGTGGCTCATTTGGTTAAGCGATTGCATTCAGCTCAGGTCATGATCCTGGAGTCCCAGGATCAAGTCTGGCATCAGGCTCCCTGCTCAGCAGGAAGTCTGCTTCTCCCTGTGACCCTCCCCACCCCCTCTAATTCCTCTCTTCCAAATAAACAAATAAAATCTTTTAAAAATTATGAAAAAAAAAAAAAAGACCAGGAGTGCAATCTTACTAGGAGAAGGCTGGTGCTTCCATGGACACTTGGCAACAATCATGACTGCCACTCAGTGAAGAATTATAGACGAAAATATGTTCACAGAAAGGCCAACCACCTCACCAAAGCTAGATGGCTGATCTGGCACCAGGATTTGACCTCAGACAACCTAACTCTCAGAACCACACCTCTTACCATGCTACCCTGCTGCCTAGGGAGCTAGCAGAGTCAAGAGAGGTGGGTCTGGTGTGGGTCCAGTGCGAGGATTGGGCTCCCTGCTCTCAGGCATCGATGGAGCATCTGCGGTGGGACATTCATCAGGAGACTGGAAAGGAAGACAGAACCATGGAAAAGAACCATGGAAAAGAGGGGAGGCCAGCTATGGAGCCCAGTTCATGGAAACCTTATTGATGGATGTGATCTCTGATGAAGAGAAGCAGAAGAAGGGAGAAGGTGTCATGGGGAGACCAGTCCCTGAGAGATTAACAGTTGGATGCTGAAGCCACAGGACCCTGGCTATAGGGCATTTTTCCTGTGACAGCTGGGGATGAGGAGGGGCTTTGGGAGTGAAGAAGAGCACACTGTGTGGTCACTTTGGAGGGGAAGAGGTCCCAGTGTCACTCTCAGTAGCTGCATCTTCTGGACACGATGGACGTGCTCTCGGGTGTCAGTCTCGACATTCAGATGCTGAGATAATGTGTGTGTTCCTGCAGGAGAGGTTTGTTTTGCCATAACTGCCTAGAGACAAGCTGCCAGTCCCTGGGTAGTGACTCGCTGAAGATTCTAGGTCCGCCAGGAGTTACAGTGAGGGCACATCCAAGCCAGAGGTAGGTCAGGCATGCTATCTGCCTCAGGAGATGCTCACCCTCACCATCAATCATGCTCATGCTTGGCACAGGTGATCACTAAGGACAGGACCACTCTGGCCTACTCCCTCTGCAAAGAGCTCTCTTACCTTCCAGGCTGGTTGAGCTGATACTAGAACGCAGCATCTCTCTGGACATGAGTGCTGGGGTTGACAGCTCCTGGAGGTCCAAGAAGGGATTGGCCCAGTAGGAGTTCATAGGTGATGGGTGAGAAGTGGTCAGAATGTGGCTCATTTGTGAGCATCCCCTCTTGCCTGATGGGATCAAACATAACAACCCAGAAAAAAAGACTCTTTCTCAGCCCTGCCTGTATGTAGCATGGTCATTAAACTAAGTCAGCTCAGTGCAGTATGAGGCAAAGCATTGAGTGGGACTTCTTAGGTGGACCATATTATGGGTTGGATTTTGTGCTCCCTGATTCATATCTTAGAGTCCTAACCCCAGAACCCTAGAATGTGACCTTTGGAGATAGGGTCTTTACAACATTAATGAAGAAAAATGAGGTCATTAGAATGGACCCTAATCTAATATGATGACTATATTTAAAGGCGGGGGGCGAGATTTGGACACGAAGTCACAAAGTGGGAAGGTGATACCAAGAGGTTCAGTGAAGGCAGTCATCTACAAACCAAGGAGAGGAGCCTAAAACATACGCTGCCCTCCCAGCTTTTGCACTTTCAGCCTCCAGGACAATGACAGGATACATTTCTGTTGTTTAAACCACCCCGTCTGTGGTGTTTTGTTAGAAAGCCCTAGCAAACTGATAGACCTGCTTAAAGGCACCTGGCTCAGCAGGTCCTAAATCATGGGGGACTTCCAGGTTGGAAGCCAGTGAAGAGGGTAGTGGAGTTGGAAGGTGGGGAACACAGGCTACTTCTAAAATCATGGAGCCCTGGACCTCTTTTATGTATGAGAAGAAACCCTTTTGTGCATTAATCTTTGTTAGGGGGATAATTGTGTCCCCTGAGAAGATATGTTGAAATAATAAACCCCAAGAACTGTGAATGTGACTTTATTTGGAAACAAAGTCTTTGCCAATGCAACTGAGTTAGCATGAGGTCATGAAGCTGGACCCTAACCCAATATGACTGGTGTCTTCAGAGGAAGAGAGAAATCTGGACCCCCAGAGAGGAAAAGGCCATGTGGGCACAGAGGCAGAAGCTGGACTTGGACACCTGCAAGCCAAGGAGCATCAAGGGCAGACATAGGGAGAGAGTGGGGCCCTGCCAACGCCTTGACTTCCAATTTCCAACCTCCAGAACAATGAGAAAATTAATGTCTCTTGCTCAAAGCCACCCTGTTTGTAGTACTTTGTTACGGCCGAACAAGCAAACTAATACTCTCTGTTCCCAGCAAGCAAACCTAATTCCTAACTAATGCAGAAGGCCATTGGGACCCTCAAGCCCACAGTTTTATAAGAGCAATGGGAGCAGAACCCAAATTGCAAGTAGCAAAGAGTGGGCATCTGGGGAGGAAGTGGTTATGGTGTAGGTTCCTTGTGCTTAAGCTCTTTAGGTAAAATATGTAACTTCTCTAAGTATCAATATCCTCAACTCTAACATGGATATAATAGTAACATCTAGATTTGTGGTTAAGAAAAATAAATGAGCTATTGTCTGTTAAGTGCTCAGCACAGAGCATGGAAGGATATAAGCAGCCTCATGTTGAGTAAATGGAGACAATTTTTAAGAGAGGTAAATACTTAATATACATTCTAGAAGGCAATAGCTGAGAACTTCATTAGAGATTCAGTCATTCACCCTTTCACTCATCAAATATTTATTGAGTTTTTATTGGGTGCCAGCCACTATCCTAGGCACTGGGGATAAGTCTTGGAAGAAAAGGACGCAGTTCTTATTTCCTAGAAGTCCATCAGTGGATGAAGTCATTGCTTCTGCTACTAATAACAAAACTCCCTCCCTCTCTGTGTATGAAAAGGCAGCCTTGCAGACAGTCAAGACTAGAAAATCAGTGGGCCACCTACCCACCCTCATAGCTGAGAATCTGGCTGCTTTGGAATAAAAACAGAATTGAAACGATAAAAGGGACCTAAAAGTAAGATATTTTCCAAATCAGCAATGAAAAAAAAAAAGAAAGAAAGAAAGAAAGAAAGAACAGAGAGATATGGAAAGTGTTTTCCTTGAAATGCATTATTATTAAAAGTATTGCCAGAAAGAACTAGGGAGCAAAGACTATTCAAACAAGATCACAGGTTTGCAAAAGTGTCTCTTTGGTTATATAGGAAGTGGTTTGAGTTACAGAATAGTTATGCAAACATACATAATAGTTTGCATAGGGACAAATAAACACACAGGACAATACCTAGGACAAAAATCTCATTATACACCCAGGTTAGGGAGTCACAACAGGCTGATGGCAGCCCCAGGAGTCAGGACCGAGTCTTCAAGGCCCACGTTACTGCATGTCCACTGCATCCTGTTGCCTCTGTGGTTAGGGTGCTCTGAATTCCTCAAAAAAAGGTCCAGCTTAAGAGGCTCCAAACTCCCCACTACACTCAACCTTCCCACCCACCAGCCAGCCTTAGAGTCTGTCTTTCTTATTTCTGTTAAATCATGATCTCCAGAGTTTCTTACACAGATTATAAATATCACATAGCCCACAGCGCAGAGGTCTATCAGATTACTGAGCTGTACCTGGAGAGACCTAGAACCTGAGCAGGTAGGATGTGCACCTCTCACATTGTGTCATTCATGCTTTGTGACCTCGTCCATCTTTCCAATGACACCCTGAGCCCTTTGAGGGAAGGTACTTTCCTAGTTCATCTCCATATTCAGTACTTTGCACAGGTCTGGCTCGGTGAATATTCATTCATGCATGCATGAATGAATATATACATGCATACATACATACATACATAGGTAAATGATGGAGGAAAAGCAATAGAGAAAAGACGACCTGAAGGACTCACAGAAGACTTTGTCTAAGAGGTGACACAAAAGTGGGTCTTGAAGGATGACTAATTCCTTAAGTAAGGGAAGTCGGGGATGCATTTGAGGTGGAAGAAGCATCCCATACAAAATTCCTATGGCCTGGCACAGCGTGTTCTGTGCAAAGAGTAATAAGAACTTCAGGCCCTCAGAGAGGAAGCTATGGTCATGGATTTGTTTGAGAGAAGCCTAGAGATTAGATGTGGACTAGAGCCCCCCAAAATGTGCCCCTGTGCTGAACTTGGAGTCTCTCTGAAAGGCAACTGAGCACTCAGGGTGGATTTTGAGAACAGAATGACAATAATGGATTGCGAGGTTAGGAAGACCACATGCAAAAGGAAGGGAGCAAGCCTAGTAAACAGGAAACCAGGTGAAAAATGACAAAGTTGTGATCCAAGAGGAGGAACATGGGCAAAGATAATGGAAAGGATCTCAAAGCTGTCCCCCAGGCACAACTGGTGACGGCATGCACAGTAAAATAAAGGTTTTGAACTCTAGAGTCTGGGCAGGTGGTAGTGCTAATCAGTAAGATGGGCAGGACTAAAGACAATTGGGACAGAGAGGAGAAGGTGGGGGTTCAGTTCCTATTTTTTGTATTTAAACCACTGGGAGACAGCCAGGTGGAAATGTCCTACTCTAGGGCTTCAAATATACGGTTGGATTGTATGTGTTGAACCACACGAGGAGAGAAGATCTGCAGGTCATGAAGAAGCCATGGGACCATGACCATATTTCAGTATTGCTTTGAATGAACCTGCACCTGAGCACACCATGTGAAAATCAACCCTCCACACTTTGAACTTCACAGCACACTCTGCAGCCTTTACACCTATGACCCACATGCCACTACACTGCCTGCAGCACAGAGAGCTAGGTTTATAAATCTTAGTCCCTCTGAGAAGAAGGCTTCTCTAGGGTGTTATAGCTCTAAGCATGCATCTTTGTCTCAACCCAGGACTGGATGACCTCAAATCCAACTTCACTCCACTTTTTGTTTCCCCCATCCCTGTGCTTTGGCCACTGACTCCACGACACACTGGGCTATGAAAATGCCAGGGAGCTTTGCTGGTGGATTCCCTGACTGCCAAGTGCATGGGGATGTCCAGCCTGGGCACAGCCTAGGGGAGATGCTGAAGACTACAGAGATGTGCTGCCAAAACTGTATCTGTAGACAGAAGGCTGATCAGGGATGGCTTGGAGTAAGGATGGAGACAACACAAGGTTTCCCTGTATCTGAATAAGGTGGAAGGAGGACCAGAGCCACAAAGCAAAGGGCAGGTGCACTGGTGATAGACAGAGTTAGCATCCAAAGCCTAGCTTCAGCACTTCTTGTGTTTGACCAAGTCACACCAGCTCCTTAACTTCTTTTTTTTTTTAATGTTGACCTATTCCATATTTGTTGAGAAAAAATTGACATATAATACTGTATAAGTTTAAGGTATATAACATTTGATTTGATACACTTACACATTGTAAAATAACCACAGTAGCATCCCTGACACCTCCATCACATCACATAATTACTTACTTTCTGTGGTGAGAACATTTAAGAAAGAAGTCTCTTAACAACCTTCAAGCATTATTAACTATCCTCATCATACTGTATGTTAGATCCTCAGAATTTAACTGTCTACCTTCGACCAACATCTCTCCATGTCCGCACCCCCAGCCCTGGTCACCACCACCCCCCCACCCCCTTGGAGTTTGGCCTTTTTAGATTCCACATGTAAGTAATACTAGATGGTAATTTTCTTATTCTCTCCATCTTATTTAGCAAAATACCTTCAATGTCCATCCATGTTGTCACAAATGGCTGGATTTTTTTTCTTTCTCACAGCTGAATATTCGTTGTTTATATGGATAGATGTAAATAACACAGATACAGACAGATACAGATATAGATTAACTTCTTAATCCACTCATCCATTGATACTTAGGTCGCTCCCATATCTCGGCTTTTGTGAATAATGCTGCCATGAACATGGGATGCATATATCTCTTTGACTGGGTGTTTGTTTTCTTCAGATAGATACCCAGAAATGAAATTATTGAACTACATGGTAGTTCTATTCTTAATTTTTTTGAAGACTTCCATGCTGTTTTCCATAGTGTCTGCACCCATTCACATTCTCACCAACAGTGCACCCGAGTTCCCTTCCCTTCACATTTTCACCAACACTGGTTATGGCTTGTTTTCTTGATAATAGCTATTCTATCAAGTGTAACATGACAGCTCATTGTGGTTTTGATTTGCATTTCTCTGGTGATTAATGATGTTGAGCTCATGTGACTGTTGGTCATGCATATATCATACTTGGAAAATATTCAGATATTTTGCCCATTTTAAAAATATTGATTGTATAAGTTTTTTTTTTTAATTTAATTCCAACATAATCAATGTACAGTGTTATATTAGTTTCAGGTGTGCAATGTAGTGATCCAACAATCCTATACATTACTCAGTGCTCATCAGGATAAGTGTACTCTTAATCCCCATCACCTATTTCACCCATCCGCCCACCCACTTCCCCTGCGGTGACCATCAGTTTGCTCTCTATAGTTAACAGTCAGTTTCTTGGCTTGTCTCTTTTTTTTTTCCTTGGTTAATTTGCTTTGTTTCTTAAATTCTGCATATGAGTGAAATCATATGGTATTTGTTTTTCTCAGACTAACATTTCATTTAGCACTATACCTTCTAGGTCCATCTGTGTTGTAAATGGTAAGATTTCAACTTTTTTTTTTAATGACTGAGTAATATTTCATTGTGTATGTGTGTATCTTCTTTATTCATTCACCTATCAATAGATACTTGGGTTGCTTCCATAATTTGATTATTGTAAATAATGCTGCAATAAACATTGGGGTACACATATCTTTCCAAATTAGTGTTTTCATATACTTTGGGAAAATACCAAGTAATGGAATTACTGGATCATACTATACTAGTAATTCTATTTTCAATTTTTTTAGTAACCTTCATACTGTTTCCACAGCTAGTCCATTTTGCATTCCCACCAACAGAGAAGAGGGATTCCTTTTTCTCCATATTCTTGCCAATACTTGCTGTTTCTTTTGGTTTTTATTTTAGTCATTCTGGCAGGTATGAGGTGATATCTTGTGGTTTTGTTCTTGTTTTTGAGAGAGAAAAAGAACACATATGTGAGCGGGCTGTGGGGGTTGGTAGAGGGAGAAGGAGAGAGAGAACTTTAAGCAGGCTCCATGTCCAGTGCAGAGTTCAATCTGGGGCTCCATCTCGAGACCCTGAGATCATGACCTGAGCTGAAATCAAGAGTCAGACACTTAACCAATTGAGCCACCCAGTTAAGGGGAGCCACCCAGGCACCCTTCTCATTGCAGTTTTTATTTGCATTTCCCTGATGATTAGTGAAATTTAGCATCTTCTCATATGTCTATAGGACATCTGGATGTTTTCTTTGGATAAATGTCTGTTCATGCCTTCTGCCTAATTTTAACTGGATTATTTGTTTGTTTTTGGTTTTTTGTATATTGAATTGTGTAAGTTCCTTATGTTTTTTGGATACTAACCTTTTATCAGGGATGTCATTTGCAGATACCTTCTCCCATTCAGTATGTTGTCATTTAGTTTTGTTGATTGTTTCCTTCACTGTGCAGAACTCTTTATTTTTTAGGTAGTCCTAATAGTTTATTTTTGGTTTTGCTTCCCTTTTTTCAGGAGGAATATTTAGAATAATGTTGCTATGAGTAATGTCAGAGAAATTACTGCCTGTGCTCTCTTCTAAGATTTTTATGGTTTCCACTCTCACATTTAGGTCTTTAATCCATTTTGAGGGTTTTCTGTGTGTGTGTGCTCTGAGGAAGTGGTCCAGTTTCATTCTTTTGCATGTAGCTGTCCAGTTTTGCCAAAGCTTTTTGTTCAAGAGACTGTCTTTTTCCTATTGCATATTCTTGCCTCCTTTGTTGAATATTAATTGACCATGCAATTGTGGTTTGATTTCTAGGTTTTCTATTCTGTTCTATTGATCTGTGTGTCTGTTTCTGTGCCAATACCATACTGTGTTGATTAATACAACTTTGTAATATATCTTGAAATCTAGGGTAGTGATACCTCCAGTTTTGTTCTTCTTCTCCAAGATTACTTTTAGTACTCAGGGTCTTTTGTGGTTCCATACAAATTTTAGGGTTATTTGTTCTAGTTCTGTAAAAAATGCTGTTGACATTTTGATAGGGATTGCATTGACTCTGTAGGTTGCTTTGGGCAATATAGACATCTTAACAATATATGTTATTACAACCCATGAGAATGGAATATCTTTCCATTTGTTTGTGTCTTCTTCAATTTCTTTCCTAAGTGTTTTATAGTTTTCAGAGTATACTCCCTTTGTTAAGTTTATTCTTAGGCAGCTTATTATTTTTGGTGCAATTGTAAATAGGACTGTTTCTTTTTTTCCCATTTTATTTTATTTTACTTTATTTCTTTTCAGTGTTCCAGCATTCATTTCTCTTTTTGCTACTTCATTATTAGTTTGTAGAAATGAAACAGATTTCTGTATATTGAATTTGTATCCTTCAACTTTATCAAATTCATTTATCAGTTTTAGTCGTTTTTGTGGGATCCTTAGGGTTTTCTATATATAATATCATGTTTATAAATAGCAAAAGTTTTACATTTTCCTTACCAATGTGAACTAATTTTATTTATTTTTCTTGTCTAATTGCTATGTCTAGGATTTCCATACTACACTGAGTAAAAGTGGTGAGAATGGACACCCTTATCTTGTTCCTGATCTTAGGAAAGAACCTCTCAGTTTTTCATCATTGTGCATGATGTTAGCTTTGGGCTTTTCATGTATGGCCTTTTTTATGTTGAGGTATCTTCCCTCTAAATCTACTTTGTTGATGGTTTTTATCATGAATGGATGCAGTACTTTGTTAAATAGATGCACCTGTTGAAATGATCGTACAGTTTTTATCCTTTCTCTTGTTGATGTGATGTATGATGTAGATTGATTTTTGAATATTGAATCATCCTTGTATCCCAGGAATAAATCCCATTTGGTCATGGTAAATGATTGTTTTAATGTAACGTTGGATTCAGTGAATATTTTGCTGAGTATTTTGTATCTATGTTCATCAGGGATATTGTCCTGTAGTTCTCTTTTGCAATAGTGTCTTTATCTGATTTTGGTATCAGGGTAATTCCAGTCTCATAGAATGAATTTGGAAATTTTCTTTCCTCTTCTAATTTTTTGAATAGTTTGAGAAGAATAAGTGTAAACTCTTCTTTAAATGTTTTATAGAATTCACCTGTGAACACATCTGGTCCTGGACTTTCATTTTGGGGAGTTATTTGGAGTAGTACGAGATCTTTATATATTTCAGATAATAACCTCTTATCAGATGCATACTTTGCAAAAATTTTCGCCCATTCCATAGGTTGCCTTTCATTTTGCTGGTTGTTGCTTCAGCTGTGTAGAAGCTTTTTAGTTTGGTATGGCCCCACTTGTTGATTATACAGTTCCTTTAGTCTTGGATAAATGAGAGTATTGTTGGATGTTACCTGCTGAGCTGTCACTCAGGGAAAATGTAAATCTGTACACTGACATTCAACCACAGCCCAATACTTGTAAGTGCTTAGTAAGTTTGCATGGTCAAAAGGGGCAAAGTTGCTTGGCCCACATTTATGTGGTGGGATTGCTTTCTTATGGGTCTTGCTCTTGTCTCTGCCCTTAAAGGCTCAACACTTTGCACCAGATGCCTGACAGCTAGTAAATGTTCAAGAAAAGAAAGAACAATCCCAGGCAGTAAATCAAAGGACAGTTTCTAATAAGAGAAACAACAGAACAAAGAATACAGGAAACATTTGAAAGGTTCAGAACCATTACATAAAATAATAGTGTGTCTGGACCTATAAATAGTAACATGTGCTATAGGGGAGAAATCTTTCCTTTTTGATAGGTTTATAAAACCAGATGAAGGAAGCAGGGTAAGTATCTGTGTTTGGCGCCAGGAAAACATGTGAACTTCCATCTCTTAAAATTGGCATTAACCAAAGTAATGCAGATGAGGCCTGACAATAATATGGGTTGAGAAACAGCCCAAATATAATAAAAATAATAATGCCTTAATTTTCCAGGGGTTTAGTCCATGGGGTACGGGTTAGAAAGGACCTGGTTTGATTTTGCAACACCATTAATAAATTGAGAGCTGGTTAATGAAGTTTGCCAAAGATGTCCTAAATCATAATGGCCTGGGACCACGATCAAAGTGGGAGTCAACAGGCAAGGAACTCATCGAAGCTGGAATTATGAGTTAAAAATGAGATGCAGTTTGAAAAAATGCAAACAAACCTATCTGGAGAAAAAAATAATAATCAGAAGCAATCAGAGAATGCAGTGGGGAGGGTCCCACAGAAAAGCTAGGGTCCCAGTGGAGATGGAAAGAGGGTTGTAGACTACACACAGAAGAATGGAATGGGTTGCATGAACAGAAAGAGAACTCTACCAAAGTCAAGTGAAAACATCATGAACTCAGGAAGGCTTAGTTCTCTGTCTTTTTAGCTGGATGCATCTCAGAGAAATGCTGGATATAGAAAACTTCAAAACTAAGAAACAGCCTGCGCCAACCTCCGTGATCTTGGGCACGTTTCTTGACTCCTCATGGTTCAGTGTTTTCATCTGTTAGTCCCTCTAAAAATAAAAATCATCCCCATGATGGAGGGAGGTCTCTTGTAAGTATTAATGGATGAGAACGGGAAGAACTTGAAAACTGCCAAGAGCTTTGTAAACATCAGCCATTATTATCAATTCAAACAAATCAATTGACAAGCAACTTTTGTAGATTCGTTGACTTACCTGTAAAATGGAAAATTTTCAAAATGCACTGCCCCCCCCCCAGTTTTGGTGAGGATTAAATGACTGAATACATGTGAAGCATATAGAAAAATTCTGACAATAGCAATCAAACAATGCCCAGTGCATGTTGGTGATTTTTACAACCGTGCTGTAGTAACACATGATACATAAAGAATCACTATTTCTTTGTAAACTAGTTTCTTTCACTCGCATCTGTGCTCCTTGGGGGACAAGACCACCTTATTTTTTATCTTCTAGCATGGGGGACAGTATTTGGCACATTGCATTGTCCCTCATTACCATGATCACTTTGTCTAAGTAACTATGTTAGCTGATTTACCTTGTTTCTCACACACAAAAAAAAAAATCAAACTAGGAACTCTCATTCATTTTATTTTACTGATGAGAACACAGGTACAGAGAAGTACCATGAAATTCCTAAGTGATGCAGTAAGAACTAGAGTGAAATTTAAACCCCAGCCAAGCTTCAGCGAGCACATCAGTCTGCTTCTCACTGCTAAAAATAAATGAATGAAAGCATGAGTGAATGAATGAGTGCATGCATGAAAGTTATGCATTATGCTGGAGCTGTACCTCTCCTGATCGAACCTCAAAATCTTACTTGGGAGCCATGGGCACAATCAAGAACAGCCAGAAGTGACACGCACTTGGGTAGAAGAAGCAATGTGTGGCACAGAGGAACCCAGAAATCTAGCTGGTAAAGTGGGCTTATTGGGTTCTTTGTCTATTTCTCTTTGGACCTCATTTAAATTTCTGACACATCCAAACCCACTTTCCTTCCCTCTTCTCCTTTAGAAATCAGCCACCTGGACACATTCCAGAAACGCAACTGAACCCCCCTAAATAAATGGGTTATTTCATTAGGAAGGTCTGAGTCAGGTTTGCGTCCCTCTGAGCTATTTGGCCAGATGTTAAAGTTTGGCAAAATCAAATTATTACAGAAAGTTTTATGAATGTGATAGCAAAAACCACTTGGCACAATGCAGACCACAGCCCCTCCGCACCTTTCCACTGTGAGAAACTCAGTGCTAGTAAAGTCTTGACGATGTCCACAGCAAGGACTGCCGTAAGCTCCTGCCATCCTTAGGTTGCGGTCCCGGTGCCCTGCAGGGAATTCCCACTTGTTATCTCCATCTGGCCATGCTACAATGCAGGCACGGTCATCTTGGTTTAAGTGAAGACTCCCAGACTAAGTGCTTCCCTGGCTACCCAAGCCTAGAATCCAGGTCTGATCTCTCCCCTCACAGGACATCCTGCTGCTCAGAACTCTGCTCTAAGCAAGCACCTTTTGTGCCCATCATTTAGGTTCTGTTTCATATTATAAGTTTTTGGCTACCGCTGTTTCTGGCTGTCAAATGTTAACCTCTGAAACTGCACCTCATTAAACTTTGGATATCCTGCTACAGTCTCCCTTTCAAAGTTGATCTTAACTCTGGGAGGTATATGGAGATGTGTGTGTGTGTGTGTGTGTGTGTGTACATGTATATATATGTGTGTGTGCATATATGTATTTCTTAAATAGTCTTATCACCTTGGAAGTAACAAAGGAGTTAATGTGAGATTTATTTCCTCCACTACTTATTGCTGTTTATTTTTGGTCCTGCTCATCCATTTCACCATATGGTTTAAGACACCATATGGTTGCCTTTTGAAATTGGGCAATCATGACTGATCACTGTCTCCATCAGAAGTCACTGAGACCGCAGAGGGGGCACATGTGCTCATTCCCCTCCATACTTCTGGATAGGAGGACAGAAGTCAGCAGAGATGGCTTCTCAGGAAGGTGTCTCAGAAGCTGGGCTATCCTGCCTGGATGAACACCCATATCCCTGTTCTGCTCCTAACTCTGCCTGTTTGACTCTGCCCTACCCTGTTGGCTCCTCCCAGAGGCAGAGCCTCCCCTCCCGAAGCTTTTCCATCTCTTGCCAGTGGGGCTTCCTGCTCCACCTCCCACCACATTCCTGGAAGCCACACTCCCATCCCACCCCTGCTTGCCTAAGCTCCATCTATTGCCCCCCCACCCCATAGACCTCCCCCACAAAGATCCCACTGCCAACCAAACCCTACCCAAGACTGCAACCCCCATCACAACCATCCCCATCACTGGCCTGTGCCACTAGCCACCTTTTTCTCCAGAAACACCCTTGCCTTCCTGGTGAGAAACCCTCCTGATGTCCATCTGGCTATGGCTCCAAACACCCCTTCATGCAGGTCTCCACCCTCTGCATTTGGCCTGCCTGGCAGTCCTCCAGACTCTTCTCCTGACAGGCTTGTGAGGACACTTGGGCTGCTCAGTGTTCCCTGTGTGGTCTGGAGGCCCATAAGGGCCATTATGCACCTGAAGTGGGGGTGGGTGTGCACTGTCCAGAACCCACCCCCATCATTACAGCCCATCCAGAAGCTCTGATGACCCATAGACTGTAGAGGCCACCATGAGATAACATTGTCATAGGAAACCAGGGGCATGCTGCCAGACCTCAGGAGCCACTTCCTCTATACCGAGCCCTAAGCTTGGCTCACGGAGAGAGGATCTCAAGTGTTCACCAAAATCAGTTGTAAGTAAGGGGATGCTGGGTCACATGTTCAGAAGTCGGAGAGGGAGGACGCAGACACAGAGGGGGCATGAGCAAAGAGGAGCAGCAGGAAAAGTCCTCGAGATCAAGGCTGTGTGGGAGCATGCCTCAGTTTCTAGAGGCCTTTCATCATGAGTAGCTGGCCCCTGGGGCAGTGGAAGACTCCTGGCCCTGGCCAGTCATGGGCAGCAGTGAGAATGACAGAGACATAAGGGACCACTCTGAGTGAGAAGGTCTACTGGTTCTGCTGATGACCAGAACAAATCACCGCAAACTCGGTGGCTTCAAATAGTAAGAATTGACTCTCACCTTTCTAAAGGTAGGAAGTCTGAAATCAAGATGTCGACAGGGTGATTTCTTTCTGGGGGCTGAGGAAGAGTTTGTTCCATAACTTTGTGCCAGCATCCAGCGGGTCACTGACCGTCTCTGATATCCTTGCCATGGGGACTCATCCCACCAGTTTCCACCTCTATCCTCTTAGGATAGAGTTCCCTCTCTGTTGTATTAAGGACACAGGTCAGTGAATTGGGGCCCACCCTGTTCCAGTGTGACCTTACATAAATGCCACCACACCTCAAAGACACAGTTAAGATCCCATTCTGAGGTTTTGCAAGGGGACATGCATACTTGGGAGACACCACTGAAACCAGTAAAGAAGGGGATAGCCAACTCTGAGCAAAATCATAAGGGAATTGTTAGTTTCCTAAAGAAACCTCAATCCCAGGGCATAGCATCAAATCCCATAGCAGGTAGTATGGATGAAAGGGTCATCTCAGGCCCGGGGTGGACGTATAGACCAGGACAGACTGATGGGATAAGTGTGAATCCAAGACTGCAAATTCCCAATAAGTGACACAGTGCCCACTAATTTATCTCCCTATGCAGCAGAATCTGAATCAGCATTGCAATTCCTGAGCAAATCTTTGCCAACATAGCATGATGGCTTTAACGAGCTTGCAGTCAGGGGCTACTTTAATGAAAATATAAAACTATGCACTCATCAATGCCTTCATGCCCTTGTTCCTTAACCAAACACTAACCAGCACACAGCAGAACTGGACACAGATGAGAAGGTGTTACCTCGAAGCGTGTTTCCCCTGGAGAGCTGTGGCTCCATGCCCCTGCCCAGCAGCCTACCCCCGGGGACACGGCAGCGAGTTTCCTTTTTTTTGGCCAATGGGCAAAAATAGTTATTAATTAGGAAATGAGTATAGGGCACTATGCTGGGACTAACAGAATTTGAGAATAGGGAGCATTACACTGAGCTTTCCTGGCAGTATGTGATGGGGATTTTAGAACCTTCTCTGGCAAAGAGTCCCTCCCTTATCTGAGGGGCATGCATTCTAAGATCCTCAGTGAATGCATGAAATGGTGGGTAGTACAGAACCCTGTACTTACTATGTTTTTCCCCTATTCATACATACCTATGATGAAGTTGAATTTATAAACTGGGCACAGTAAGAGACTGATATTAATTAAATAGAACAATTATAACAGTATACTGGAATAAATGTTAGGTGACTAGAGTCTCTCTCTCTTAAAATATCTTACTGTACTGTCCTCACCAGTCTTCTTGCAACAAAGAGAGGTGACATCATGCCCACATGATGAGAGGAAGCGAGGGGAGTGACATAGGCACATGACATAGTGTGAGGCCAGTATAAGCCTCCGGCCACAAGTCAGAAGGAGGATCATCTGCTTCTGGACCGTGGTTGACCACAGGTGGCTGAGCCAGCAGAAAGTGAAACCGTAAGTAAGGGACAAACACTGTATTTCCATTTGGGTCACGGAGACAGCTGGATTCTGGGTGTCTGCAGCAGAGCCACCTTGATGAGAGACTTGGAGGAAGGTGGGACCAGGTTTCCTCAGAAATGTAAATGATGGACTCAGTCACTGGGGCATCCTCACAGCTTGCTCCCTGCGTATACATTAGCACAGTCTTTAAGTCACACAGCGGCATTCCCCATCCTTTCCCTAAGGTCCCTGAGAGCCCCTTCTGGAGGCCCTTCCCACTACCACTTAAAGAACTGGCCTGCTTACAACCAAGCTCATAGATCCTGGAGGCAAAGCACTCATGTTGGACAGCTGCTATATGAACTTGGCCTACCTTCTGGGACTCTCCCGCCTTGTGCATAGAACGCAAGATTAATGACACTGTGAGCCCAAACTCTCACAACATATCTCAGCATGAGGAAAGTGCTCCAACGTCCATATTTCAGGTGGGAAAACTTTAAGCAGGTTGAACACTGGACTTCTGAGGACATGGGGCCGTTTTCCTTGTCCCATGACCTGCAGGGTCTCATGGCTGCAAATGCATTTTGTAGGAACATTCAAAATGAATTCTAATGTCACTGGTGCCCCCTCTGTGCACTTAGTTACAGTTCATCATCACTGTGCAGACACAATGGACACCCACAACTTGACCGAATCACATCCATTGTTCCCACCCTTACAGCAAACTTCCATGTCCCTTTGATACTCTTTTGACAGTTAGAAACCAGAAACAGAGAGTTTAAGAACCCTGCCCAGAGTCACAGCCAATAGGTGGCTGAACTGGGACTTGAACCTATAAAGCCTGACTCTGGGACCTGGGCTCTAATTTTTCCCCCATGCAGGATTTACCTGCAGCCTGGCAGCCAGGGTCAGTCATCTCTGTTTCTCTGGTTCCTAGTCCCTAAGAGTCAAGAATAAATACAGGCTGAATGGATAGATGGATGGACGGACAGATGGATGGAAGGATGGATGGATTTCTTTTTTTTTTTTTTTTAAGATTTTATTTATTTATTTGACAGACAGAGATTACAAGTAGTCAGAGAGGCAGGCAGGAAGAGAGAGGAGGAAGCAGGCTTTCTGCAGAGCAGAGAACCCCATGTGGGCCTTGATCCCAGGGTTCTGGGATCTGAGCCAAAAGCAGAGGCTTTAACCCACTGAGTCACCCAGGTGCCCCTGGATGGATTTCTAATAGTGCATCATCTCCTATCATCCTAAGTCTGTTTCACCAGGACAGGGCCATACATAGACAAACTTGGACAATGAATTCCCTCAGAATGAAGATCTTGCAGAATGTGTCTTTGTCTAGCATGGTCACAGGCATATTTGTATATATATCAATATATGTTTGTTGAATGACAGCATGACTACATAGTTTGTTAGGTTGTTCTGATGGTTGCATTAGTTTGCTGGGGCTGCCATATCAGAATGTCATAGATCAAGGTTGGTGAGGCCAGGGGGGTTGCTCAAGCAATTAGAAATTTATTTTCTCCACTCCTGGAAGCTGAGAGTCCAAGATCAAGGTGTCAGCAGGTTTGGTTTCTTCGGAGGCCTCTCTCTTTGGCTTATAGATAGCTGTTTTCTGGCTTCCTCGTCACATGGCCGTCCCTCTGTGGTCCTCTATGCTGCCATCTCTGAGCATATCCTAATCACCTCTTCTTATAAAGACACGAGTCACATTAGATTAAGTCCCATCCATATGACCTCACTTATCTTCAGTTACTGCTCCCAGGGTTCTATCTCCAAATACAGCCATATATAGGTATTAGGGATTAAGACTTCAATGTATGAACTTTGTAGGCACATAACTCAGCTCACAACAGTGAGTAAGGTTTTTATTGTTTCTGGTTATTCTTTTTTTAAAGATTTTTTTGAATTTATTTTATCTGAGAGAGAGAGAGAGAGAGAGTGAGCAGGAGCAGGGGGAAGGGCATAAGGGACAAACAGACTCCCCGCTGAGAGGGGAGCTGGACATGGGGCTCCATCCCAGGACCTTGAGGTCATAACCTGAATTGAAGTCAGATGCTTAGCAGACTGAGCTATCTAGGCAGCCGAATTTCTTCTTATTTTTACTGGTTAAGAACATACATTCTGGAACCAGGCTGCCTGGGTGTGAATCCCGTCTTTGCCACTAATCAGCTGAAGTGCTATGAGGAAGTTGTTCAGTGCCTCTGTTTCCCAGTCTGCAAAATAGGTATAATACTACGATCTACCTCCTAGGGTGGTTGTGGGGCTAAAACTAAGAAGCAGAACTTGTTTTGAACAGAGTCTGGCACATTACAGCCCCTCATAAATAGTAGCTACATAACCATACGTCCCCTTATCATCTGATTATTTCTGCCATGAACATGCATTGGAAAACAAGGCAAAGTGCTGCACACATGCTAGATATTATTCTGCTTGGAGATGTCATGATGAGTTTATCATCGCTGTGATGATACGGGATGCCATCCTGTCTCAGAGGCCCTTTTTGGATTTCTACAAAAGATCGTCTCCATACTTAGTTTTTGGAAACCCTAGAGAACCTAGGAAAGTGATCTCCATGCAGGGAATCAATGAGCTTCACTGACTGGGGACAGACTCTGCTATCTTGCAGTTGCTTCTGTGAACCTGAGTGCCTTTGGTCCTAGCGAAGTTTTAGGTAAAAGGGGATGAATGACTTGATGGTTCTAAAGGCCCAAGTATCTTACCAACTACCGAAGTAATGTTGCAGATAACACTTCCTATTGTCTCTGGTGATGAACCTTATCTTTCAATCAAATCACTAAATCCAAGAGAAAAAAAATATTGATAAGAACCATGCAGCCTCTATATCTTTTGAGAGCTTTAGGAGCCTTCCACTTCCATGGGAGGTGAACATGCAATCTTCATTTGCTAAAAGGCGGCACTGAGGTTGGAGGAAACTGTTATGCTGCTGGTGAAGAGCAGAGTTGGGGACAGAAGCACGTGTCTCAAGCTTTATAACGTGAGCATCCTCTCTGTTTTCAGGGAGAAACTATTATGTTAGCCTCTCCTTGGGATGCTTAGTCCATAAATGTTTATTGAGCACTTCCAATGTGCCAGGCATTGTTCTAGGCTCCTATGCTTCAGCAGTGAACAAAGTAAAATTTCCTGGACCCATGGAGGACAGTTGGGCTGGCTAAGACCCAGCTATGTGTCTGAGCAGTAGGTGACAAGATGAGGGAGAAAGAGGATGGGAAGGCAGGTGTGCAGCATCTCGGTTGTGCTGAGGTTCCTTTATCAGATTTTCCAGACACCACCTCTTTACAATGGGAACAGTGAAGAAAGATACTTAGTATCAGCTGGGCAGTAGTGGCTTCAAGAAGCTCCCTGTTTAGACAAAAAGTTTGCAGGCTACTTCTTCCTCCTCTTTGCTCTTTGTCCTTTGGCAACGCCAAACTGCTCAGAGTCCCAACACTCCCCACGGGCCTCAGGATAGACTATGCCAGGCTGCAATAATACACTGGCTTCAGCATCTCGGTGGCTTAACCCAAACTCATGCATGCAGGGAAACCCTCCAGGGAAGCTGTCCTCCATGCAGTGACTCAGAGACCCAGGCCCCTTTGACCTCAACAGGTGGCCCCTATGGCTGGGGTAATGGAAAAAAGAGCTGAGATGCCCACAGTAGCTCCTCAGTGCTTGAGCCTGAAAGTAACACCCAATATCTCCATTCACACCTGGTAGACCACAAGTGGTCACATGGCCCTGCCACCATGCAAAGGAGTGATGCAGAGGAGCACCTGTTTATTCAGTGATGAGTAAATATCTCTGCCATCACCTGAATATGCTTTGACCCTGTATCTTCTCTCTCACAGTACCTTCTCTGGCATATCTTCACATTCCCTGGCCAACTTCTAGTCATCCAGTGTGATCTAGACTAGGCAACAACTTGTCAAAGACTTCCATGTATTTTTAAGTTTGCTTGAAAACTCTTTCAGGCCTATAGTATTCCATGTTTATCTCTATCCATCCCATCACACCATTTTTCAATGCTCTATTCACATCTTCCCTATTAGGTGCAGTCGTTAGTACCGAAATGAGCCAGTACCTGGCATGTAGTTGGTATTCACTAAATGTCCGTTGAATGAAAAAATATTTGGCAGAATGGATGTTACTGATTACTTAGAATTGCCTCTACAAGGACAAATCAACTAAGACCCCAGTTGGGGCTTAAATGGAGAGCCAGGTAGGAAAAAGTCCCCTTACTGATAGTTTTATGTCCTCTCTCATTTCCAGCTCAAACATCATCATTGGCTCCCTGCTGAAAAATGCAGAACAGCCCTGGCTTCTCGTCATGGTTCTTCACTTTATGGGATCAGGTTTCAACTTATATTTCTAAAACTTGCCCCCCCATGCACATACAGACACATGTACACCCACCCACCCACCCATATACACAATAATCTAGCCAAGTAAGTTGAGTGCTACCCCCAAAGTCACTGGGGAGCACCCCAGCTATGCCTTTGCCCACTCTACCCCTAGGAATGCCATTTTATCACCCCCAAATAAGCCCAAAGCTCATTCCAGACTTATTACTCCACACCCTTCCTTTGGATGGAGATGGGACTCACCTGATGTGAAGCAAAAAAAAATGCAGGATTGCAATCATAGTAATCTTGATGTATGTCTTAATTTCACCTCTTGCTCGCTGTTGCCTCCTGGGGCAAGTCACAGCACTCTCTGAGTCTCAGTGTCATCTGTAGAATGGGGCTAATGTGGCCTGACCTGTGAGGTTATTTACGAAACCCCTGGCACTTTGTGGACATTCACTGAAGCATGAGGGTGTTCTCATTGCGTTGTCAACAGGTACATATTTCCCAGTGGCCAGATGGACCACAGAGTGTCAGCGGTGGATAATAGAAGCTCCAGGCATAGCGCTGCGTGGAAGGCAGCTTGGAGTTCTATCAGCCAAAGGGGATTTATGCTTCTTGAACAACTCGCCTTAGAGCCAGCTTTTCCTCCAGCTTGAATGAGGAGTCAGCACGGCAGAGCAAAACCTGAGTTTCTTCTGCTCGGAACTGAAATGTGTAAACAGCTCTCATAAACTGCCGTCCTGAAACCATAAAGGTGTACGTAGGTGGTGCCGTGAGTCAGGTTGTAGCTGGGAAACAAAACTGGGCTGATGTACACAGACTGGAAAGCGCTCCAGCAGCACATTTAGAGGAAGAGTGTCAACACAACCAAATCCAAACCAACGAAAAAGGTCAAATAAGTAAACTGATGGGATATTAACAAACGCACTTGGTTCTGGCTGTAGCCTCTCTTGGGGCCAAAGTGAGCATCAGCAAAGTGTAAAGAAAGAGGACATATTCTGGAACCCAGAAAAGGCTGGCTCCAGCCTGGGTTGAGAAAGTGACTTTGGGAAAAATGGCATGAAGATTCAAACTTCCTGTTTCTTTTTTTTTTTTTTTTTTAGATTTTATTTATTTATTTGATAGACAGAGATCACAAGTAGGCAGAGAGGCAGGCAGAGAGAGAGGAGGAAGCAGGCTGTCCTCAGAGCAGAGAGCCCGATGTGGGGCTCGATCCCACGACCCTGGGATCATGACCCTAGCCAAAGGCAGCAGCTTTAACCCACTGAGCCACCCAGGTACCCCCAAACTTCCTGTTTCTTATCTGCACCGGGAAGGGGCGTTGGAGTTGGGGGGGGGTGAGGAGACAAGGTCCCTCAACCCTGTGCAATTGTGCCTGATGGTACTTTGTCAGTGTGGGAGGCACAGAGCTTCTCTGTGTGCATGAGTGGCCCCCTAGCCAGTAAGTATTCACATACAGGAAGGTAGAAGTAGCAGAGAATTATTTGGGGAGCTTTTATAAACCAAGAGTCCCTACCTCAGCCTGTTGCTGTGTGTTAGGGCAAAGCCCCTCTTGTCATTCTGCTGGGGTAACGTGAGAGTGGTGACCTTGCCCTAGGACATAGGGTGACCATGAATTCCATTATCCATACTGGGACACCTTGGATAATGAATAGGGCAGAAGTGGTGGGTTACCAATGATGACACTGCTACAAAAAGTAAAAGACCATGTCTGTGGTCCCCAAACCCTCCAGATTCAGCAGAGGGCACAGGGCCTGATGCACAGTGACTGCTCAGTGATGCAGAGATGATTGGGGAGAGGCTCTCCCAAATTTGGAAGAATTTGTCATTTACACTCTACTCTGCTTTTCCCAACATGTGTTGCAGAGAATTGAAGGCAAATTGAATGTTCTTCACCACTTCCAGAAAGGGTCCCAAGAGAGCACAAGCCCACATGTGCATCCATGCAGCAGAGCTCAGCGCAGGGGATACTGGGACAACTGGGACACAGACCCTGCTGGAAGGAGCCCAGAGTTCTGTATGGGAGACACTTGTGGGAAGCTGGCCAGAGTGGGTGGAGGCTCAGAGCAGGATGGGAACCATGGGGATGACTCTGAACAGACTCAGGATATGCTCTGAAGGTAAACCAGCAGGATGCCTGGACAGACTGGATGAGGAAGTTTAAGGAAAGAGAAGAAGCAAGCTTGATTTTCAGGTTTGTGGCCTGTCAAATAGGTATATGGTGGCACCAGAGACTGAGATGGGAAGAATTGAAATGGGACAGACTTGGGGGCACAGAGGAATCCATGGGAAGACAAGAGCTTTTTTCCATCAGTCAATCAAATAGAGACATCAAGCAGGAACACTGGATTCATCTGGAGCTCCTGAGATGAGCTCCTACTATGTGCCAGGCTCTATCCACATGCCTACAGAGACACATGCTATAGTTTCAGACACACCTGGCTCATGTTAGTTGTCCAACATTCCATGCGATCATCTTATTCTAGACCTTTGCACGATCCTTGCTTTCTGAAAGTCTATGAGGCTCCACTGTCTCCTGCGGCCAGCCTTCCTTGATGCCCTAGGCTTAGTCATATACCTTTCCTTGGTAGCCACGCCATATCCCATGCTTGGCCTCTATGTCCTTTATCATGCACAGGTAGAATTATCTAGATGTCTTTTTTTTTTTTTCCCCAGTCAATATCAGGTCTCTTAAGAGTGAGACTCTTTCTCCCCCTTGTGTGCTATGGGCCAGTGCAGGACATGGCAAAGTGGAGATAGCTGGAGGAGATCTGCTGGGGGAAGGGGCAACCCTTTGGAAAGGCATAGGAGCAAGTCGCCACCAAGTGGAATCTCTCTATGTTAAATCACATGTGTCAAGATCTGCCCTTGTCATGAAAAACAGGCCTGTGCCGACCAAATTTCCAATACATATGGATTACGACTTCTCCAGTCAAAGTAATTAAGAGACCATGATAAATTAGAGGTTGATAAAAGGCTCCAGTCCAAGATTTATGGCTCTTCCAGAATTCTTTCAAGTCCTCCCAAACGTACAGGGACTGGTCTGTCTCCTGCAGTTGCAACATCTGAGTCCGGTTAGCACGCCCCTGCCTGGCAGGGAGGGCCCCCATCTGCTGAGAGTGAGCTCCATCCTGCGGTGCACATTCCTGGACCTGGGAGACCGAGGCTGGTCCTAGGAGGGGGCTTTTCTGAAGTGTGTGTCCTGCTTGTCTCCTGCGTCTTGCATTCCTGGCCAGCAGGACCCAGCCCACAAAATTCAGACTTTAATTTCACTGTCCCCATGCAGACCTTCTGAGATCTCCCGGAGGATTCTCCCCAAAAGAGATCAGCTGATCAGCTGTGCATGCACATGTGACCATTTTGTGTGCCTCGAGGTTGCTAATCTGTAATGTGGGGTTGACGGCATCGGTTTAAGTTTGACCCTAGCATGAGGATTTGCAATAAGATATATAAGGAGCCATGGCCTAGGACAATCTCTGTGCTCCACAAGTAATAGCCATGGTAAGGTTCATAAAAAATCCCTAAGGGGTGCCTGGTGGGAGTAGGGGGCTCAGTCAGTTAAGTGTCTATGGTTCAGGTCATGGTCTCAGGGTCCTGTGATCAAGCACCACATCAGGCTCATCTGCTCATTGCAGAACTTGCTTCCTCTTCTCCCTCTCTCCCCAACTGATGCTCTCTCTCTCTCTCACTGTCTCTCTCTCTTTCAAATAAATAAACAAATAAATAAATAAATAAAATCTAAAAAAAAAAAAGAATCCCTAATAAATTCTCCCAAGAGTTATTGAGCACAGGCACTATCCTAGTTTCAGGGCAACCAGAAATGGACAGGGTCACCACACCCCATGCTTTGGTGCATTTCACAGTCCACTGAGGGTAGGATCAGCCAACATCTAGCAAACACTATTTAGGCCAATTCCTGAGGATGGTGAGTTCAGAGGAACACCATGAACCAGAGTTGTGTGGTGGAGGGTGATGAGCAATGGGGTCACAGGCACAGGAGTAGGCCCCTGGGGCAGCTGGAGGGCCTCTAAGCAGAAGTCAGATGACAAGATGGGGCCAGCCAATAGCAGATGTCCAGGAGGGTGCTCAGAGAAGGAAGGGCTGGTAGGACCAGCAGGATGGAGACAGGGGAGGGAGGGAGGGAGGGAAGGAGGGAAGGAGGAAGCATGCTTGTGAGCACTTACACAAATCCCCTCCTCCCCTTTGCCCTTCCTTCCTTGAACAAGCACACATCAAGCATGCACCCCTGAGGGCTGGGCTCTCCGAATCTGACCTAGTTCTTGCTCTTTTTTGAGAATCTCACAGAGGAACTCCATCCAAGCAATGTTCTTCTAATTTGTTCTTTTCCTCTTCTATGGTCACGGGCTGTTTGCCAGCCTTCCCTACAATGCCTTTGCCCCCAGCTGCTGCTGTCTTCTGTGCTCCATCAACTGTACTGCAGTAACACTCTCAGGGGCAAAACCTGAAACTTTCCCCAGCTGAAAATCCGCCCCATCCAGGTCCCCTGACCAAGACACTTCTGCCCACAGCTCTGAATAAAACACCCACCTCCCCTGGCTTTCCAGGTCATAATTCGTCCAAACAATCCCCTCCAGCCCCATGTTCTATCTCCTACATGGAGCTCAGCTTTCTCTGCTTCTTCACCCTGCACCCAAGTATTCTGGTCAACCAGGTTTAGATGGTAAGTTTTGTTCTTAGAAGGACTTTGGTGGTCACCTCCTTGTATCTGTCCCTTAATTGGTGTCAGTCCCTTTTGCTCACCTGCTTCAGAGGTTGCTTTTTCCATTATCTTCTGAAGGCTTAGAACCACTTATCAAAGCTTATTTGTGCGGTCAGTACATTCTTTCTGGTTTACAGGAAGGAAGGAAGGAAGGAATTACATCCCACTCATGCCCCTTTGCTCACAAAGTGCACTCACACACAGCGCCTCAGCAGACCCTCGCTGCTTCCTTGGCATCAGACCCACGTATCCCCATTGTATAGAGCAGGTGTGTGAATTTCCAGGAGGTTGGGGCTGGAGCAAGGAAGGGTGAAGTTCTAAAACACTTGAGATACCCTAATCCTTCTCGGGTCCAGCAATGGGCCACAGGATTTCTTCTAAGGATTTTCTGTGTAAGCCCATTTTATAGACATATATTAATCACCCAGTGTCCCAGTATGATGGTCAAGACTCCAAGCAAGGATCCAGACTCTTGGACCACCACGCTTGCTGCTCCAAGATGCTGCCCTCCTCACTGGGGAGACAAGACTATTGACCCATCCTCATATGATGGTGGATGGGGGACCGGCCGGAGAATGGCTGGATGTTCCTGGCTTAGGCTCTCCACAATGTCCCCATGGACATCCCTGCTGATGCTGGACTGAAGAAGGAAAGGCCCATGGGCTATTTTCAAATGGGAGGTCAAATCCAAACCAAAAGCAAAGTGGTACATGAAGATTCCAAAATAATGTGATTTTGTCCCATGTATCATAGCTAAGGGAACTCATGGACCAATATTTTCAAACTCTGAGCCAAGAAGAAAACAAAGAAATCAATTTTGAAAAAGTTTCTTCCCTAACGCCTTCCATTACCTAGCTAACTTCTACTCAAACTTAGAACTCAACTCATCCATCACCTTCTCTGGGAAGCCCTCCCCAGCATGGGTCAGATGTGCTCCTCTGGGTGACCCCAAGGTCTATAGTACTTGCCATCCTGCATTTTAAAGGTAGGCTTGTAAGTCAGTCTCTTCCATTAGCCCCTGAAGTGTCCTGGAACATAATATATATGGTTCTTTGGCTCTTGGGGGCATCAAGAAGAAATTCAACAGAGGCTCAAGTGACATAAACTATATTTTTTAATGAAGTGATACTTGCCACAGTGAGTCCTGTGACCTGAGAGGTGTCAATCCAAGAAGAGAGTTCCATATTCTAGTATTTTTAGGAACATTCAGAGGAAGCACAAGTACATAGGCCACTTTCTTGGGAAATTCTCAGACCCATTATTAGGCGTGGGAATGTCCCAGAGAAGCAGGACCCATAGCCATTCCCACTTATTGCAAGTTACTTTTGTTCAGAGTAGGAGTTTGATAGAACCATTTTTGGGAAATACTGTAATAACTATAGCTATCTAGAATCCAGAATTCCTGACTCCCAGCATGCATGCGGTCCCCATGACCATCACCACCCTGCTCCTGGCAGAAAACCAGCCACCTCCCTGATACTCTCTCGTGCTCCCATTGCCTGAGGTTAAACAGCTAGCACCAAGGTGGGACCTTTAGCAGGACAGTCTCGGGTGATACCATCTGTCTAAATGTCCAGAAGACTGGCACCTTTGGGACCAGTGAGTTCTCCATCATGGGAGCTCTTTCATGGAGGTTGGTGCTGGCAGAACAGAGAAAATATAAAATCCATGTGAACTGGCCTCCAGGCCCATAGATTTAGCTTAGAGCAGCCACTTTGGGGCTGTGTGTCTTTGAGCAAATCACTTACCCTCTCTGAGGATTATTTCCCATAAGAATCAGTGGGTGAAGGAGATGCAGAATAAAGTGAAAGCCACAGGTCTTGGGGAGCATGGGTTAGATGTAGTTCCAGGAAACAGCACACCCTGAAAACTCACTGTGCCTGGTCTCTTTTAGGCCTTTTCTCATTCCTTGTCTTTTGATTCTCAGGATCCTAGGCCAGGTATTGATAACCCCACTTTATAGACAAGAAGCCTGAGATACCCATAAGCCTATGAACAGAGACACTGAAATGAAACATGGACTTGGCGAGGTCCCCAATTCCCCACAGCCCTATAAAGATATGCAGGACACCTGCCACATGGTGGCAGGTGGTGACACCTGCCAGGTGGTCCTCCCCGAAGATCCAAGCCCCAGGCAAGTGCTTCAAGAAGGTCTTCTCTAGAAAGCATCCTTGGTGCCCTGTCTCACTGACAAACAAGTTATCAGACAAGTGTGACAGATCGCCGATCTCACCCATCCCCGGGCTTTGTGTGTGTTGTCTCATACAAGCCCCATTCCAGCAGAAGGCGTGGCAACCATCTGTCCTCCTCCAAGGAGGTCCAGACACATGACAAGTATCACTTAGTTCTCTGGCTCTGGGGCACCAAGGTCTCCTTCCCTCTGCTGCCATCTTGCTTTATCTCTGACCCCAGCACTCAAGTGGGAAGTGTTGGAAGAGAAAGAATAAAAAGCCATTAGAATAAAAAGCTCCGTTTGTCAGCGGGTAAGGGAATGCAACTTCCATTGCACTTTGCAAGCCCCTGGGCAGCACAGGAAGCCAGTGCCTCCTTGCTGGAGGCAAGACAGGAATCCTGCTTCCATGAGAAAACCCAGAGTTCACCTCAGCCATCTCCCATCAAAAGCAGGGAGCCCTTCCCCACTCATTCTTCCCAGAGGACAGTGACTAGTCCCCCCAGCCTTGCATCCCTCCATTGGAAGGGTGCTCACCCCCCAGTGCACAGCCTCTGTGATCTGGCTATAAAGTGCAGACTTGAAGAAGAGCTTCTTGCCTGGGCCTCTGATCTGTCTCGTCTGTCTGGTGCACCTGCAGCCCAAGGGGAGTCATCCCGCAAGAAGCCAGCTGTGTTGGAGGAGTCCAGCCCTCATGCCAGCACATCCCCCTTCCTTTATGTATCATATGATGGGGTCTGGCATCCCTGCTCTCCTCAACACACTCCCCTAGGTTCCCCACATTTGCTTCTGTTCCTATCCAAGACTGTGACCCTGAAGTGAAAACCATCCTTGGTGCTGTCCAGCCAGCCCAGCATGGGGTTTCACCTCCCTTGGCCCTGACAGTGTCTTTCATTAATGGGACCTACAGCCACACTGAAGTTTTCAGTCAGAAATTCTCCCCTTTGGAATGACCAAGAGACGAAGGACACGAGTGAGCCTTGGTCACTGGATGTGGCTCTCTAACTGGCAGGACTCTGGAGGCCCTTGGCTCCACACTGAGGATTCTGTTCAGGAAATATTCCTGCAGGTTGCACCAATTCCTTCAGCCCTCCTGTAAGGACTCTTCTCCTGCTCTAGCCTCACCTGCCCCCAGAATCTGTCCATAGACAAAGAAGGACCTACCAAGCCAGGGAGGCAAGGCTCTAACTTAGGACTTGATGGAGATGGTGTGAGTTGGGGAACAGAAACACTATGCAGCCACTGTACACTGGACCCTTCTAGGAGCTCGTAGCCCCTGAATTCTGCCTCTGGGAGTCCAGGACTAAGGGTATAAGAAGTATAAGAAGTCATTAAAACGCCACTAGTTCACCTCAGAGACCTTTTAGTGATGTCTACACCCACGTGTCTCTGGTTCTGGATGCCATCCTTCCCTCTTCTGACGTAGCCAATGGAATCAAAATGTTCCCTTGAGGCTGATCTCAGCAACACAGGAGCACAAGGAAAAAGAACAATCGAAACTCTCCTAGGACCCCCATAGGGAACAGCTCCCGGCCTCTTGAAATTTGGATTCAAGCTGCTACCATTTCCATATGCTCATGTTGGAACATAGAAAGGTGGACATGATTGAAATTTGCATTTAAATAGAAATGGATAAAGGTAAAGACCCAATGTTTAGAGAAATGAGAGTATCCATTTTTCTAAGAGGGAGGCCGGCTGCTATTGTATACCATTAAGGTGTCACTGAGCCGAAATATGTTTAGAAATATTAGAGGCTGGGACCGCACACAGAGTGGCAACTGGCATTTGGAAATGACTCCTCGCTATGAATGAATCTAAGCGAGCCCTGCGTCAAGCACAATTGCTCATAATGTTGCCTGCTACCATTACCTGATCCCAGCTCTGTTCCCTAAACAGTAGAAGTTTCTATTAGACAGCTTTCTGCTACTTTTCCATTGTAATAAATGCCAGAACTAGTTCATTGACATACAATTTGGCGACACAGAACATCTCCCATGTGATACAGATACACAGATCTTAAAATGTTTGGCTGATGCCTTACCAAAACTGTCACACGGGTTTAAGGGGCAGTTAAGGGGTCATGATAATAATCCAAAAGGAAATCAAGGTTAGGGTTGTAGAAAGTGTTGCGGGCCCTTCCCATAGCCTGGATTATATACACTGTAGTCTGGATACTGTCGTGACAAGAAACTCCCACCCATTCATAGCTTACAGCAGACAAGCTTTATTCTTTTTTCATGTTCTATGCCTGTCTTGTATCCCACAGGGCTCCGTGTCTTCCCTCTTGACTCCTAAAACTCACCTTGATGGGTCAGCTGCCATCTTGACCATGCTGATCACTGAAGCAGGGGACAAAGAGACCTGGAGGTCTTTCATATACAAATAGTTTAGCTGGAAGTAATCCATACTTCTTCAGCTCAAGACTCTTGACAGAAACTATAACGTAGCTCCAGAAACAAACTTACCTTGTTCCCAGAGGGCAGTGACTCAGAAATATTTGGTGAGGCACACTAGTGGTCACTGATCCCTCCCTGCAAATGTCATCGAGTAAAGAGAACCTAGGGAGGTTGTCTATGGGTAGGTCAGTGGGAAGACAGAGCCCCAGACTGGGAATGACAGCAAACACAAGTGCTACCTCCAAAGTTATAGTTTTAAGGACTGAAATAGGGAAACTGAAAAAGAACCAACAAAGACCCGAAAGAAGAATTGAGTCCAAGTCAACTCGGAAGTGTTGAGCCAAGAGGAAAATTATGGCAGGAAGAGAGTTCCGTGGCCGAGACAACTCATAGAACAGAAGGAGGGATGCGTGGATGACCGGAAATTGGAACACTGGGGTTCTTGTCTCCAGCATCCTGCAGGTGGAAAGCTTTTATACTACTGAGCACTCCATGACCCTTGCCAAGTCAGGGATGGCTCCTTAAAGGAGTTTGTTGGAGCCAAAGAATAGTGTAGAAGGCCACACTAGCAGGTTCACTGGTTACAATTTTCAGAGGGAATTTGTTAATTCAAACAAGTAAACAAATAAAACATAACAAATTGCATCTAGAATTCTTGAGCTGCCATCAGCTGGTGACCCCCAGAGTTCTTCCTTTTGGCCAAGCAGGGGGTATTTTGTTGTCTTCTGGGTGCCAGCCCCCTTTTTGTAAAGTGAATAATCATGAGTTCATTCATTTAACAAGTACCTTTTAAGCTCTCTATGATCAGAGCTTAGAATGCTGGCTAATGCACCCTGGGTATTAAACTTAATAAATGTTTATTAAGGGCCTTAATGAGTGACTCCTGACTCTGGTCCAAATGCTGTACTACATATGGGTGGAGAAATAAGACTGACAGACATCATTCTAGCTCTCAAGGAGCTTACCCACAGACTGACATCACAGTGAACCAAATTACAGTGAGATCAATGCTGACAATAGTCAACCCTACAAAACCTATGCTGGGCACTCTTCTAAGTGCCCTGCCCATATTAATGTATCCAGTCCTCAAATCAGCAATACAAGATGAGCATGAGATCCATATGCACTACACAGATAAAGAGACTGAGGCCAAAAAGACTTAATTATCTTACCCAAGCAGAGGTACCAGAATGTGAACAAAGGTGGCTGACTCTAGAACCCATGAGTATGAGGATAGCATTATAGAACCACAGAGGAGGAAGCCCTTATTTCTGCAGATGGTCGAGAGAGGACACATAATCTGGGAAAATATCTCGGGAGACCTGCTATTTAATCTAGGCTTTCAAAGATGCTGTAGGTTGGTTCCAAGAAGAAAGGGGCAGTCAGGGATAGGGGACGTAGAGGACAGGCACCCTTTTGTTCTAGACTGTGAGTCCTACAGAGTGAGAACCATCTGTGCTCATTTGTGCCCCTGCTTCCATATGGTCCATGATTAGCACACAGCCATCTTTTATTGAATAGAAGTTATCATTAGTTGTGAGATGAAATATCTTATATACCACCAAGGGAGTGTGGGGGGAGGAAGCAAAAGAAAAGAAAGTATTGGCAATGGAACCACAGTGCAATGGCCTCTTAATGCTTAGAAATTTTATTTCATACTTGTAGGAATAAATCCTTTAGATATAAGTAGACAGATTTTTTAAAATCATTTATCATTCTTATGATAGAAAGAAAAATATGGCTATGGTAGTCTTTGGACTTTTTCACAGATGGCAACTTTCCCAAATCATTCCTTCAGTTAGGGTCTGTGTTCTTCCCATACTGTATCGGGGTTTTTTTTTTTTTTTTCCACCTAGAGTGTTGGCAATGCAGCATTTCTTAAAAGAATTCATATAAATTTGAGGTTGTTGGTGCTGGGCTATGAAGTCAGATTTGCGATTATGCAGCACTAGCCTGTTTTTCAGTCTTCTTTGGGAACTGTTGCTAAGCCTGGCTGGTTTACCAGCTTCGCACAGCTGTGTGGGTCCTAGAGGTCTAGAAAGGTTCTATGTCATCATCTCCTGGTTATTGTCTGTAAGTCTGCAAGCTGGTGTGGAGGCATGTGCCATGACCTATGACCACTCTTGGTAGAGAGGGATGGGAATGTGCCATGGGAGCACGCCATTGGTTGGAAGGCACATCCAATTTCAGAGATGCTAAAGTGTGCTTCTGAAAATAGTAATAGAAACTAACAAAACTCTGTTGCATAAATAAACGAATGAGAGTTTGAAAGACCCAAAAAAGAAGTTTGAACTTTATCCTACAGATCACAGGCAGTCACTGAGGATTTTGGAGGGGGAGCTGTGGGGGCGTGCGCTGGTAGGTTCTGGTCTCAATTTTAAAATGAAGCACTACTGAAAAGAAAAGAAAATCTTCGAAACTTAGGAATTCCATTGCCTAAAATAATGAGGGTTTTTTTACATAAGACCAGATGGAGTTTAGCTGAGCTGATACTATGGATCTTTCTCGAGATGCAAGAGACCTGTGGGGCTGGCTGCATGCCTAGAGTGCCGGTGGGCAGGATTTGCATGCTGCCCCCCTTGCAGGCAGGAAAGCTCAGATGAGATTCCCCCTCCAGGTCCCTTCGAGCCCAGTGATTCTGCATTCCATAAGCAGTGCTGGATGTCCCCTGTGCTTCCAGACCAAACAGAGCCTGGAACTGCATGAAGACCCCTGGGAGGGATCCAGGGGTTGTCTGAAAAATCCTCAGGACTTTTCAAGGATGTTTAAAATATCCTAAGCTTTATGTTTATGGATGGAGTGAGCCTGGCCTCATTTGCCAAACCTTCATGCAAAGAATGACTCTGAAAGAATCATCCACAGTTGGTATGGCATCCTTTCAAAGCAAAAGGTAGAATATAACTTAGGACAAGGCATACTTAACAGTAACGTTAACCAACATTATTGGGTACTAGTGAGGGATCAGAAATTCATTTATTCGTCCAACTTATGAGATACACACAATTACAGTTCTATCCCACTTTGAGAAGACTGAGGCTCAGAGAGGTTTGGAAGCTTATTCCTGAAGCTGGAAAGTGCTAGAGCCTTGATTTGAGGCTAGGCAACTTGACTCGTGGGTTCTAGATCTGTGCTTCTTCAAGGCACCCAGCACACTTCCAACTCTGACCCAGATGCCCTGGCGTATTCTAGATCCGCCGCTCCTCAGCTCTGTACCCTCTGGCAAGCTAGTTAACTTCCTTGAGCCTCAGCTCCCTCATTTGCAAAGCAGTGGTGATAGAAATAGTACTCACCTTGCTCCCTTGACAGAAGAGTTAAGGAGTTGGAAATGCATGCAGAACAGTACCTGACTCTCATTGAGGGCTCAGTAAGTTGTTAGCTCAATAAGTTAATTGACTGTGGTATTAAAGTATAACCTTGATCAGTGCTTGGCAAACTACCATTACCAGGGCAGTGCTGGTCATTATATGATCTAGGAGTTAAGAGTGATTTTTACATATTTTAATGTTTGGGGGGGATCAAAGAAAGAGTTATATTTTAGGACATGAAAATTATAAGACATTCAAATCTCAGGGACACCTGAGTGGCTCAGTCAGTTAAGCGTCTGCCTTCAGCTCAGGTCATCATTCCAGGGTCCTGGGATCAAGTCCCGATTGGGCTCCCTGCTCAGTGGGGAGTCTGCTTCTCCCTCTGCTGCTCCCCCTGCTTGTTCTCTCTCTCTCTGACAAATAAATAAATTAAATATTTTGAAAAAAGAATATGACCGAGAAATTCAAATCTCGGTGTCCATAAGTAAAGTTTTACAGAAAAACAGCTGCCCCACTCATCTGCATGCTGTCTGTGGCTGCTTCTTTTCTCCAGCAGCAGAGTCGAATAGTTGTGACAGAGACCATATGACCCGCCACACCTGGAATCTGTGCTCTCTAGTTCTGTACACAGAAAGTTTATTGCCCTTTGTCTTGGTCATCTGTGGCAATGTCAGCAAGGAACATTCTAGAACCTACGCCTCCTCTCTTCACTGCAGAACACGCTCCTCCTTTCTGTTTGCCTTTTGGTCCTACAGGGATGACACAGCACAGCCTCATGGACATAGCATGTTCCTATTTCCTCACCGGCTGGCTTAAAACCCACATTTTACACATACCTTATTTTTGCTTTGGAATATAGTTTTATAGCCCTTCACATTCAGCCTGAGTGACAGATTGATTGATTGACCTATTGTTTGATGCCCGATTTAGTCTATGATGTAGCACGGGGCCTCTGACCCCGGCACGGGACTCCTACCAGGCTGATTTCATAAACTTCCGTGGCTAACATTCTCTCAGTCTGGATCCTGGCTTTTTTTTTTTTTTTTTTTTTCCTCACCAGCTTTGAGGCAATAACCCCGATCCTGCACTCAGCATCTCAGAAAGGTTTTGACAAGATAGCTAGAAAGTTGCCTTTTCCTGTGTTTCTCTCCTCCAACTCCTTTAGCTATGATTTCTTAAGTACTAGGGGTGGCTTTGCAAATATTCAAATGGGAGCTTGCTGGAAAAAGAAAATCCTGTGGAGAAAGTTCACCAGGGTAAGGCACCATTGCCTTTCCACCTCTCTTTCAAAATATTGTTGTGTCATTTCTCCCACACATGAAAAGTAGCCCACATCACATGTAGAGAATGCCCATTAAAGTTGTCTCAAATGTCTACCTACTGACATGGTGTTTTGTTGTTTTTTTTTCTTTTTAAACTTGGAAAGACTTCAACGGGTTGCACTGCTGGGGACCAAAAATAAGATTTTAATTGAAACACAGATAAGATAGGAGCCTTTAATTTACCTTCTCCCTAAGCAACAGGACTTTCCTGACTGTATCTGATAAATGCCTCCCCCCCCTCCACTTTTCTTTTTCAGCCTAGGCTAAAGCAAAATTATTTTATCTTCAGATGAAATATTTTAGGGATTTGGGGATTTTGTGTGCCTCAGGACAAAGGACAGTGTTTGTGAAAAGATCACTGTCCTCTTTTGGAGGCAAATCCATCCTTATTGAAATTCTGGTGTTAGAAAAAGTCTGCCACCTCATTACCATCTTGCTTGCCACACATTTTATATGCTCTTATAGATGGGCATGAGAATATTAAGGGCAAGGGAGAGAAAAGAACACAAGGAGATTTCCCCTGCAATCATGTCAGATGAGACATTTTTCTCCACCAACAAAAGAGTTTGTATAAAATGTGCTGCTATAAAAGTGAATCATGTTATTCTTACTGGGGGCTCCAAGGGACAATGCATTCGGCACCATGGGATCATTGTCATCACTTTCGAGTAAATAACCCAGGTTCTTCTCCTCAGCCTCCTGTCCACGTGTGCCTCCAGCTCTCCCCACCCCAGCCAGCCCAACACCACCGTCCCCAGGTCTGACTGAACAGCAGAGACTGATAGGGAAAGGCACATAAACCACACGACATAGACTTCCAAGGCCAAAGATAATTGAATTACCTGGCTGTCTGCGGTGATGAATACAAGTCATAGAAACAGGTTGAATGCTCTGTTTTTACTGCATCCCTGGCTGCAGTTCCAG
>ML098945.1:12966-35012 GCA_003697995.1 Taxidea taxus jeffersonii
AAATAATCTAAAAAAAAAAAAAATTAATATCCTCAAAGAGGGTCCCTGGGTGGTTCAGTTGGTTAAGGGTCTGCCTTCAGCTCAGGTCAAGATCCCAGCATCCTGGGGTCAAGTTCAGTATTGAGCTCCCAGCTGTAAGGGGAGCCTGCTTCTCCCTCTCCCTCTGCTTGCTGCTCTGCCTGCTTGTGCACTCTCTCTCTCTCTTTCTGTGAAATAAATAAATCAAAACTTTAAAGAAAAATAATATCCTCAAAGAGATAAGAGAAAATATGGCATTCGTGGAATAGTGACTTAAATATTTTTCAAAAAACTTTAAATTTTGGGGCACCTAGGTGGCTCAGTTCGTTAAAGCCTCTGCCTTTGGCTCAGGTCATGATCCCGGGGTCTTGGGATCGAGCCCCGCATCGGGCTCTCTGCACAGCGGGGAGCCTGCTTCCTCCTCTCTCTGCCTGCCTCTCTGCCTGCCTCTCTGCCTGCTTGTGATCTGTCAAATGAATAAATAAATTAAATCTTAAAAAAAAAAACCTTTAAATTTTTTAAAAACTCTTGAAATATGATGGCAGAGATTTAACCCAATGAGCCACCCAGGCACCCCTATGATGGCAGAGATTTAAAAAAAAGAACAAAGCTGGGACGCCTGGGTGGCTCAGTTGGTTAAGCAGCTGCCTTCGGCTCAGGTCATGATCCCAGCTTCCTGGGATCGAGTCCCACATCGGGCTCCTTGCTCGGCAGGGAGCCTGCTTCTCCCTCTGCCTCTGCCTACCACCCTGTCTGCCTGTGCTCTCTCTCTCTAACAAGTAAATAAATAAATAAAAAATCTTTAAAAAAAGAACAAAGCTAATAAGAAGGAGTCAGTCATGTGAAAATACTCAGAATACACATTCAAGGCTAAATACTGCACACCAAGTGATAAGTGAAAGCGTTTCCTGAAGAAAGGACTGAGTTCCAGGCTAAGATGGCAGTCTGAAGGCACAAATGTCATTCTGCTTCCCCTGAAACCCCAGTAAAATCATTACAGCAAAAAGACTTTTAAAAAGCACAAACCTACAAGCTAAGTAGATATGTAGCTGCATTGTACTAGTTTATATTTGCAAAAAGCAACACAGGAAGGATAAACAAAATACTAATGAAAATAGGTACCTTATAAGGGTCAGGGTAGAACAAAGTGGGATAGTCAGGGGTAGAAGCAAGAATTCTCTGTGTTTATCTTTCTGAAGAATTTTGAAAAGCCCTTAAATTAAGAACAGTTTAAATAAACAAATACTTGTTTGAATAAATGTTTGAAGCAATAACAAAACTGACAAAGGAAGGATTTATTCCAAAGACTTCAGAAACAGTATTTTGACTATACACCCTTAGCAAAACCATTGTAAAAAACAAACAAACAAACAAACAAAACACAACTCTATTCTGTGTAGTAATATTGATTTTGTTTTTTTTTTTCTTTTTAATTTTATTTACTCCTTTGAGAGAGAGAAAGAGCATGGTGGGGGGCAGAGGGAAAGAGAAGCAGACTACTCCCCACTGACCAGGAAGCCCAATGAAGGGCTCCATCCCAGGACCCTGAGATCATGATGTGAGGGGAAGGCATATGCTTAACAGACTGAGCCACCCAGGCACTGAATGTTGGTATTTTAAAACTATTTCCTTTATATAACAGGCTAAAGCAAGTAAGTATTCTGTTAATGTCAGGGAGCCAGATCTTCAGAGCAAGAGAAATGACCCATGATTATAAAAATCAAAGAAATCTAATGAATATTCAAATGTTAAAACTGAACTAAAAATATCAATGTGAGAGGCGCCTGGCTGGATCAGTAGGTAGAGCAGGCAACTCTTGACCTCAGGGTTGTAAATTCAAGCCCCATGCTGTGTGTAAAGATTACTTAAAATTCAGGGACGCCTGGGTGGCTCAGTTGGTTAAGCGGCTGCCTTCGGCTCAGGTCATGATCCCTGCGTCCTGGGATCGAGTCCCACATCGGACTCCTTGCTCAGCAGGGAGCCTGCTTCTCCCTCTGCCTCTGCCTGCCTCTCTGTCTGCCTGTGCTCGCTCCTGCGCTCTCTATCCGATAAATAAAATATTAAAAAAAAAATTACTTAAAATTCAAATCTTTAAGAAAAAAAAGTATCAATATGAACTCTAACTTTTTTTTTTTTTTAAAGATTTTATTTATTTATTTGATAGACAGAAATCACAAGTAGGCAGAGAGGCAGAGAGAGAGGAGGAAGCAGGCTGTCCGCAGAGCAGAGAGCCCGATGCGGGGCTCGATCCCACAACCCTGGGATCATGACCCGAGCCGAAGGCAGCGGCTTTAACCCACTGAGCCACCCAGGCGCCCCTGAACTCTAACTCTTTTTAAGATAAATATTTTCTAGTTCTGTTCACTGAAACGGCATAGAAACAATGTCACTTTGGTAGCAATGAGCATCTCTTCAGAGTCCAAATTATATACCTTGATATGATTCACCATGAAAAGGGCTCCCAGCTAATTCAGGTCTGAGGGAAGGAAAGCATAAGGTGAAACTGGGACATCTTGCTCTGTCAGGAAGCAAGGAAGCTATTTAAGAATAAAGGATCACATTAAAAGGATATAGATCCAGCTTGAAAGAACTCCTAGTGGCCAAAAGTGGTGACTTGAGCATTAAAAGGAGTAACCGTTAGTAGACTAAAACACACTGAATCAATAAAATCTGTAAGTCCTTTATGTTGTTCTTAAAAAAAGACAAAAAATACATTGTACAGGGGTGCCTGGATGGCTCAGTCTGTTAAGCATCTACCTTTGGCTTGGGTCATGATCCCAGGGGTTCTGGGATTGAGCCCCATGTCTGGCTCCCTACTCAGCAGAGTCTGCTTCTCCCTTTTCCTCTGCCCCTCCCCCTGCTTGTGCATGTGTGCTCTCTCTCTCTCTCTCAAATAAATAAGTAATTTAAAAATATTTAAAAAATAGTTTATACTACTTAAAGCTACTATTAAAATTATTCCCGGGGCACCCGGGTGGCTCAATGGGTTAAATCCTCTGTCTTCGGCTCGGGTCATGATCCCAGGGTCCTGAGATGGAGCCCCACATCGGGCTCTCTGCTCAGCAGGGAGTCTGCTTCCTCCTGCCTCTCTGCCTACTTGTGATCTCTGTCAAATAAATAAAATCTTAAAAAAAAAATAATAATTCCCTAGTTTGAAAGTTAATAATTAAAGAAAATGAATCAAATATTTATCCTGTCCCAATTGATGACAGAAAGCAAAGCAATACTTTATAGAAGAATATCAACTAATAAATGTAGAAAAACCACAGAATTAGAAAAACATCACTTTTCACACTGTAATGATAGTAATTTAGGCAAGAATTATTGTAATGTTCTCAAAAAAATGAAGTTTTTTTAAAAATATTTTATTTATTTGACAGAGAGATCACAAGTAGGCAGAGAAGCAGTCAGAGAGAGAGGGGGAAGCAGGCTCCCTGCTGAGCAGAGAGCCCAATGTGGGGCTTGATCCCAGGACCCTGAGATCATGACCCGAGCTGAAGGCAGAGGCTTAACCCCACTGAGCCACCCAGGTGCCCCTCAAAAAATGAAGTTTTAACCATTAAGTGTATTACAACACGGAATACTTCAGTTCCAAGGGAAGAAACAATTACACAATAGAGGGGTCAGGCTCTCATCCCCTGAATCCAGTGGTCACAACCATGGGAACCAACCTGGGATTTTATGTCTTTCGATGTTATACATTATGAAACACACAGTCATCTATAAGTTATTCTAGCCAAAAATATTTCATCTGAACCTACCAAGCATCTAAATCTAACTTCCAAAAATTTCAGAGCTTCAGAATTCCAGTAATTTCAGAATTACAGAAAATTCAAAGGACAAACGAATAACCTAAAATACCAGGAGGGAGCAATAAGGCAAATCCGGAAGATGAGACATTCTGCAGGGCATAGTGCCTGATCTCTTAAGCAAATCAGTGTCATTACAGGGTATGCTAGATTAAAACATATTTAAAGGATGGGACAACTAGATGTTATGGTAGCCCTGAATCTAACTGTGATTTGGATAAACAAGTTACAGTCTATTCTGGGTCAAGTGGGAAAATCTGAGTAAAGTCTGTATATAGGATGAGTCCAAAGTTTACTGAAATGAACAGGGAGAGACTGTTCACTGAAAAGAGCAGGTTATAAAGTAACATGAAAAAGTATGATTTCAAATTGGGGTTAAACACAAATATCTATACCTGGGTGTAGAAAAGATCAGAGTTCACTAAAGGATTCTCTAAAGGATTAATACTGATAATCCATGGGTGGTGGGAATGCAATGATTCTGTTTTTTTATGCTTAACTGTCTGAATCTTCTCATTTTCTACAAAGCTCGCACACTACTTTTGTAGTAATATAAGGTTATTTTTCCCCATAAAAATGGGTAAATGTTGCAAACAGCTCAGAAGGAGAAAAATATGGCTCTGATCTTACATATGTAAAAATTGCTCAAGTCCACTGATAAGAGATAAGGAGATTTTAAATTATACGCATGAACAAAATGATCAAATTGCATGCAGTTACTATGACCAAAAAAAAAGAGAGAGAGAGAAAAGCAGAATAACATCCCTGTAGATAAAAAAAAGAAAACAATGAACATATCTCATCCAAAGACTCAGAGCTTTTAAACACCTTTTTAGTCCCCCATGCTTAAACATGAACCAAACAACTAAGAGTTACTGAAAATCTGAGAAAGTATCTAATAAAACCAAAGTACACAGGGTGAATAAAAATCACCATGGAGAAATGTTTCCTCATATTATGAGGCTAGTATTATCTGATACTAAAACAAGACAAGGAAATTACAAGACAACTACAGGTAAACATCCCTCAAAAACAGATACAAAGGGGCGCCTGGGTGGCTCAGTGGGTTAAAGCCTCTGCCTTCGGCTCAGGTCATGATCCCAGGGTCCTGGGATCGAGCCCCGCGTCGGGCTCTCTGCTCAGCAGGGAGCCTGCTTCCTACTCTCTCTCTGCCTACTTGTGATCTCTCTCTCGGTCAAATAAATAAATAAATAAAATCTTAAAAAAAAAACAGATATAAAAATTCCCAACAAATAGTAGCAAACAAAATTCAGCAATGTACAAAAAGATTTTATTTATTTATTTAGGGGTGAGTTCGGGCAAGCAGTAGGAGCAGAGGGGGATGGGGGTAGGGGGAAAGAATCTCAAGCAGACTCCATGGTAACCATGGAGCTCAATTCAGGGCTCGATCTCCGGACCCTGAGATCATGACCTAAGCCGAAATTAAGAGTTGGACACAACCAACTAAGCCACCCAGGCACCCCAGCAATGTATATAAAGAATAATAAATCATGATGCAATGAGTTTGTCCCAAAACTAAAAGGCTGTTCAAAATTTAAAAATCCATTTTTAATTTTTTATCAAAATTTAAAAATCCCAAACACTGTAATTCACTATATTAACACAAAGAAAAATCACACATAATCCTACCAACAGATGGAAGAAAAGCATTTGACAAAATTAGCCTCTCAGCAAATCAGGAGTAGAGGGAACTTCTTTAACCTGATAAAATGCCTCAGTGAGGAGCAGTATACACACACTGCCAGGGTTCAAATCCCAGCTCAGCTACTCTGTAGCTGAATGATTTTGCGCAATTTGCTTAAATTCTCTGTGCCTCAATTTCTTTGTCTGCAAAATGGGGAGAACAGCATATATTCAGTAGTGTTATGTGAGTGAGCTAGTAATGTGTTAGTCAATGTAATGGACTTAAAACATGCAGACACAAAATGCTTCTGTAACCCACAGCTAATATGGGTTTCACTAAATAGTGAAATATTGATAATTTCCTCTTAAAATTGGGACAAGACAAGGATGTCTGCTCTTACCACATTCAACAACATACTGGAAGTCTTATCAAGAGCAGTAAAGCAAACAAAAGAAACAAAAGGCATACCTATTGGAAAAGAAGAAATTAAACTTTTTTTTTTTTTTAAAGATTTTATTTATTTATTTGACAGACAGAGATTACACAAGTAGGCAGAGAGTCAGGCAGAGAGGGGAGGGGAGAAGCAGGCTCCCTGCTAAGCAGAGAGCCCGATGTGGGACTCGATCCCAGGACTCTGGGATCATGACCTGAGCCGAAGGCAGCGGCTTAACCCACTGAGCCACCCAGGCGCCCTAAACTGTTTCTTTTTTTTAAAATATTTTATTTATTTATTTGACAGACAGAGATCACAAGTAGGCAGAGGCAGGCAGAGAAGCGGCGGGGGAAGCAGGCTCCCTGCCAAGCAGAGAGCCCGATGTGGGACTTGATCCCAGAACCCTGAGATCATGACCTGAGCTGAAGGCAGAGGCTTTAACCCACTGAGCCAGCCAGACGCCCCAAAACTGCTTCTATTCAGATATCATGGTCTATGTTTTATTGGAGGGGGGTGGCCTTGGAACTCTTAATTTTGGTGATGGTCACTCAACCTAGTATTTAACAAAACTGACAGAACAGCACACTGAAAAGAATAAATTTTACTGTACATAAGCTAAACATCAAAAAATTTAAATTAGTATCAATACCCATAGAGCAATAAGATACTTCACTATGAAATGAGAACATGAGCTATAAAAAATGACTAGGGAAGAAAAAAGTTATTCAAATTTAAAAATAGGAAAGGAGGAAAAAATACAAGAGTTTTAAGATATTGAGAATTCTTCCACTGAGTGGAAAAAAAGTTAAGAGTTAGAAAATACGGAGCACCTGGGTAGCTCAGTCATTAAGCATCTACCTTCGGCTCAGGTCATGATTCTGGGGTCCTGGGATTGAGGCCCGAATTCGGTTCCCCACTCAGCAGGAAGCCTGCTTCTCCCTCTCCCACTCCCCCTGCATGTGTTCCCTCTGTCTCTCTCTCTCTGTCAAATAAACAAACAAAATCTTAAAGAAAAGAGAGAAAGAGAAAATAGGAGATAAAATTAGAGGGCCAGTCCAGAAGATCTGAAATAAGAGTCAATATCTGAATAATGTTTCCAGAAAAATAACAGAAAATGAAGAAAGGAAATTACCCTCCCCCCCAAAAATTCCAGAAGCCAAGCACAATGGATGAAAACTGACTCATACCACAGTACATCATTGTGAAACATCAGAAAAATCAGGAATAAAGAGAAGATTCTATCAGCTTCCAAAGATAAACAGATCTTATATAAATGAACAGAAATCAGCAAAACAGACTTCTTAATTGAAACACTGGAAGCTAGCAAGTAATAAAACAACACCCTTAACATTCTGATGGAAAGCTATCATTACCATTACCATATCATCATAAAGCCTAGAATTATTATTACGAAACACAGAATTCTACACCAGACAAAGTATCGTATGCCCTGGGGTCACATAATTACTTTTAGAAATACTATTTTGACACCCTGAATGTCTATTATACATCTTCTGTCCTCAAGTAGTTGAGAATTTATTCTCATTTTGGTGGAACACAGCAAGAAAAAAAAAGATAACACAAGATCCAATAAACAGAATCCAACGGAAAAGGGAGATAAATGGAACACCCAAAGTGGTGATGGTGACAGAAGATCCTAGGTTTAAAAGTGATAAAACCAAGGCAAACCAGAGGCAAAGATGGACTTCAACATGAAAGTAAACAATTCTTTAATCGATCTGATTGCCTTGGGAGATGATTTATAAAATTCTGAGAGTAGAGGGTCAAATTAACATTAAGGACATGGACAACTACGCAACGACAAAATGACAATTATTAATTCCACACAAAGTAAGTAGAGTAGGAAAAGCAATCAGAGTATATACCACATGGTTCAGACCTGAATGTGGTCTTCAGTTATTACAAAAAAGTAAACAGGGAATACTGATGTAACCAAAATTGGGGCACAGCAACAATGGCAGGCTGGGGAGCTGGGGATGGCCTGAGGGTGGAAGGGGGTGTGTGTTAGGAATGATCCGGATGACCTAGGAGGGTATTAAAATAAGACCTACTACGCATGGCTTAAGTCAACATAAAACGAAAATATATTAAAAAGTGGTTAAGGGGTGCCTGGGTGGCTCAGTGGGTTGGGGCCTCTGTCTTCGGCTCGGGTCATGATCCCAGGGTCCTGGGATCGAGCCCCGCATCGGGCTCTCTGCTTGGCGGGGAACCTGCCTTTCTCTCTGTGCCTGCTTCTCTGCATACTTGTGATTTCTGTCTGTCAAATAAATAAAATCTTAAAAAAAAAAAAAAAAGTGGATAAAAAAGTAGATAAAAAAGATTAAAAAGTGGAAAGCAGTGTCTCCTGGGGAGGAATGAACAGGGATGCAGAGTGATGGGAACTGTTAGTTTTCAAATAAAGGCTTTTGACCCTTCTTTTTAAAAAAAAAGATTATTTCAGAGATGGAAGGAGGGGCAGAATCTTAAGCAGGCTCCACCCCTACCAGGGAGCCCAACATTGGCTCAATCTCACCACCCTGAGATCACCACCTGAGCCAAAATCAAGAGTCCCACCCTTAACGGACTAAGCCACCCAGGCGCCCCTGACTATGTTTAAGTATAGGTTTTGCACAACTTTGATTAAAATGAAAACTAGTTTACAGGGCGCCTGGGTGGCTCAGTTGGTTAAGCCACTGCCTTCGGCTCAGGTCATAACCAGGGAGTCCCAGGATGGAGTCCCACAGCGGGCTCCCTGCTGGGCAGGGAGTCTGCTTCTCCCGCTGACCTCTTTCCTCTCATGCTCCTTCTTTCTCTCTCAAATAAATAAATAAAATATTTAAAACAAATGAAAACCAGTTTTCAAATAACCACTTTGGCCATTACCGTAAGACCAGTTGGTGGACAGGAATGGAAACGTAATCAAGGAAACCATTTGGGAAGCTATGGCTAATCCTAGTGATTGTTCAGTAACAATGAGATTGGCGAGGAAGCGGTCAGAACCCATTTCCCACGTAGACACAACAGAACTGACTGACTGCTTGAACCAGAAGACAGAAAGTAAGGATGAATGATGGGTTTAGGTTTTTTTCCCCCCCCCTGAGCGATTGTGTGGATAGATACTTTAAATGACATGGAAGTCTGGGGAAGGCGTAGGTTTGAGTGACAAGATTTATTCTGGGCCCCTTTAGTTTATAACCGTTTATACCAAAGAGAGAGAGAGACCTGAAAAAAGAGTAACAGGTATATGTCGCAAAGAGACAAAATGCACCATCAGATGAACTTTCCAATAACCATGCGAGGGCAAAAAGTGGAGAGATCTATCTTGGACGTGGTGCTAGCTAGCAAGTCCCTCGGGACGGAAGGTCTGACGACAACGTCCAACGCTCACACTGCCTCGCATTAGACTTGAGCGCCGGTGCAGTGGGTCCGCGCACCGACCGACACCGACAGCATCCCCAAGGAGCGGGCCGCGTTCACGTGCGGGTTCCCGCGCGCCGAGAGGGGGCGGCGGCCCGAGGCAGGCCGCGGGCGTCGGCTGCGCGAGATTCCCCCGCGCACGAGTCTCGGCCGGCGGCGACCGAGCGGACGGAGCAGGCAAGCGAGGAACCGGGGCGTGCGCGGCACGGTCGCTAGAGACTCGCGCCGCCGGGGCCGCCGGGGCCGCCGGGCCACGCACGGCCGGCCAAGCGCGCCTCACGTGAAGCGCGGGGCGGAGCAAGCCTTCTCTCGCCTCACACCGAATCGCTCACCCGACGGCACGTAGTCTTCGTCGTCCTCCGAGGTAGAGAAGTCTTCAGAGTCGAACTCCTCCATGTCGCTGCCGCGCGGGGCGGGCGGAGCCACAGGACTTCAGCAGCTATCCCGAACCGCAAAGCTCTAGGGAGAGACCATAGAGCTGCAGTGGGGGCGGTGGCGGCTAGGGTGGGCTCCCCCACAACCCCGCAACGTTTGCGCATGCGCAGAGAGTACTACGCAGTCCAAACGCGACATTTCCGGGCCAATGCCTCGTGCTTGACGGTGCTGTAGTGGTTTGCAGAGCACGCGCTCCGCGCTGGAGCGATGCATGCTGGAACTTGTAGTCTTCAGCACCGTCCGGTCGCTCTGATTTAATAAATGGGCTTAAACGGAATTACGTGTCTTTGGGCATACAGTTGATCTTCGTTATTCACAGGTTGGTATTTTCGAATTCGCTTACTTGCTTAAACTTATGGTAACCCCCAAATCAATATTCGCCGTGCTCTCTGGGATTATTCGCGGACATGCGCAGGCGGTGAAGCTCTTGAGTCCACCACCGCTGCGATGTACTCGCTGAGGTTGAACCAGGCAGATACAAGGGGCTTTCTTGTTTCATCTCTCCTGCTGTAAATAATTGTCCTTTTCGCAGTCTATTTAGGAGCACATTTTGTGCTTTTGGGTGGTGATTTCGCTGTTTAAAATGACCCCTAAGCGGGCGCCTGGGTGGCTCAGTGGGTCAAAGCCTCTGCCTTCGGTCATGATCTCAGGGTCCTGGGATCGAGCCCCGCATCAGGCTCTCTGCTCACTGGGGAGCCTGCTTCCCCCTCTCTCTCTGCCTGCCTCTCTGACTACTTGTGATCTCTCTCTCTGTGTCAAATAAATAAATAAAATCTTTAAAAAACAAACAAAAAAAAGCATGGATGACATCCGATTGGTTCCACAACTGCTTCATACCAGAAGTTGAATGCTATCTCCAGGGCAGAAATTCAAGGTTTTATTACTTTTGGATAATGCCCCAGTACCGTGCTGTGAAGAACTCAAAAACGCCCACCCCAATGTAGAAGTCCTTTTCTTGCCCCCACACACTACATCTCTCATCCAATCCCTGGATCAGGGTATAATAAAAGCTTTCAAGTCACGCTATACCAGGGAGCTTTTTAGCAAGGCCTTTGAGGCTCTCAAGTCCAACACAGAGACTACCATGTTGGACTATTGGAAGTCAGTCACTCTACGCAACGTTATTGATTATGTTGGGACAGCCTGGGACAGCATCCAACAAGCTACTATCAATAGCTGTTGGAAAAATGTTTGGCCAGACTGTGTGCAAGATTTGGAAGGCTTTGAAGGTGTTACAGAAAATATAAAGGACAGTGTCAAAAACATAATGCATATTGCATGGCAAATAAGTGGGGAGGGCTTTGATGACATGAAGGAGGAAGGCGTGGAGGAAATTCTGGCAGAGAAGGCAGGCAGAAGACCTGAATGAGATGGCAAAACAAGGCATTGGAGTCAGCAATGGTGAGGATCGCCATGAAAGCCAGCCTAACACTTCAAGAACAGACCCTCTTACAGTGACTAAAATATCAGAATGGAATTCTGCCTTGGAAAGAGTTTTCAGTGACATGGAAGAGTGTGACCCTATGCTTGATCGCAGCCTCAAATTTAAGCGCCTCACTTCCACGGCATTTGCCCCTTATGCCAAGATGCTTAAAGACTTGAGGCAAAAAGCGAAGCAGACAAGGCTGACCCAACTTTTCGAGCCGGGCTGGGGGGGGAAGTTGCCGACAACATCAACAAGTCATGAGAGGCATACGCCTGAGGTTGAACTGCCGAATGTGGACATGCTGCCCTCTTCCTCTTCTGTAGAATAAATTCCACCTACTTCTTCCTTGGTTTTCGCGAGGCAACCAAGGTTTAACCACACTGTGTGCCGCCACCATCACACATTCCGCCATTCCATCAATAGTAAGATTCTAGTTAATGTTTTCATGAAATGTCTGATTTTTTTCAGGACTCTGTTTGCATTACTGTGTGGTATACGGTATGTGGTCACAGTTCTGTTTATGTGAATATTGTATGTTATACCGTGTGTTTACTACATGTGCTATATACGTGTATGGCATGTGTGCATATGACTGGGAAAAGTGTTAATACAGTTCCAGTATTGTGGAGGACAACCCACAAAAGTGCTGTAACTGAAATATTGTTTTACTATAAAGAAACACTGCACATAACTATTGTAAGAAAGATGTGTTAAATAAGGTGTCTTTGAACAGAAACACACATAAAACAAGATTACGTATTGATGAGTTGACAGAAATGTTGTGAGCAGATACTCGCAGGAACCCAACCCTGTATTTCCCCCAGTAGTGGTGCAGTATGCGCTGAGTGTGCCCAATGACTTTAGAGACATAACCACTATCAATAGGAATCAACTGCATTCTAGAATTCAGACATCATCCGCACGAATCCTTCTAGTGAATCCGTATGGAGATACAGCCGTGTACAATCTTTATAGTTTTACCAGACTAAAAAATTTTAAGTTATTATGTACGAGGGTTTCAGTTTCTGCGCATCTTGCCAATACTCTTGTGTCTTTGATTAAAACCATCCTAGTGGGTGGGAAACAGCATTTCATCGGATTTTCGATTTGCACTTCCCTGTTCAGTAATGATGTTAAGCATCTTTTCACGTCTTTTTAGGCCGTGGTTTATGCTCTTTGGAGAATGTCTATCCAGATCCTTCTCCCATCTTAAAATCATGTTGTCTTTTTATGGTTGAGTTGTAAGAGTTCTTTATATATTCTGAGTACCAGTCTCAAAAACATAGGCCTTGAAAATACTTCCTTCTGTTGTGTGCCATCACCCTCTTGATGGCATCCTTTGAAGCATAAAATGTTCTCATTTTGATGAAGTCCCATTTCTCTGTTTTTCTCGTCCCTGGTGCTTTTGGGCTTCTAAGCCCTTGACTGACTCAAGATCACAAAATTCAACTCCTATTTTAAGTTTTATGGTTTTCATTTGTGCATTTAGGTCTATGATCCATTTCAGATCTATGATCCATTTCAGATCTTCCTTATGGGAGGAGAATAGAAAAATAGATGTGAGATTAGGACCCAATATGACAAACTATGGTGTAGCCTTTTGCCCCATCACCGGGGTCCAAGTCTGGAGAAAACGATGCATTGGGGTTCTCTAGCCAACTCTCTCCTCCAGCATCATCTCATTTCTCCCAGTCTCCTTTTTATAGCTCGCTAGCATGCCATAAATTTGTTCAAATGCACTAAGTTTCTAACCACTTGAAGGATAACCAGGATAGGAGCTGTTTTCCATTGTTTCAAGTAGTTTAATGAAGAGGCCAACTCCAGCTCCAAGGCATGGGTTGTTTGACACAGAAAGCATTTTAGTGGATTCAAATTCATCGCAAGAGCTTAAAGATGTAGATTTCAAATAATCTAGATTTCCAGGGGCGCCTGGGTGGCTCAGTTGTTAAGCGTCTGCCTTCAGCTCAGATCATGATCCCAGAGTCCTGGGATTGAGCCCTACATCGGGCTCCCTGCTCAGTGGGGGAATCTGCTTCTCCCTCTCTCTGCCTACCTGTGATCTCTGTCAAATAAGTAAAATCTTAAAAAAATAATAATCTAGATTTCCAACATCCCTTGAAAAACTGAAAATCTGGCTCAAAATCCAACCAAGTAAAAATAGGCTGGAACTAAGCAGTGGTGGGCCCCTGTAGACAGGGCTGTCCAGTTGGCCAGAGTACAAATTCCCTAACTCCCTAGAAGATTCTGGGTTCATTATTACTGTTGTCTTAGCAATAGTTTATGGGGTCCACTCTACCATACTCAGCACTTTTAGCCCCTCATCTTACACAGTCTCTTTCCGTTGTCCAATCTGGGGTTATCACCTTTTGAAAATTGGGTCCTGGATACATACAATCTTGGGGACTTCTGGCCCCACTCTGCATGTAGGGTTTTCCTGGAGTCCTTGAAATTGTTCTGTTCCTTGTTGTGTGTAGTAGTCACATAAATGTATGAATATGTAAAAAGTCATCAAGCTATACATTTAGGATGTGTGCACTTTACTATATATTATACCTCAATAAAAAATAATGAGAAAGAATGGATGGGCAGTGTCCTGCCAGATATTGTCTACAACTCCTGGAACTGTATGGGTCATGTGTCTTGTGCCCATGATGTCAGACACCCAAACTGGACAATTTGCTGAACATGGCAGAGCAGAAAAAGACTTCTGTGATGTCAACGAGAGTGTTCAACCGACATTGGAGCTGCTCTTCATGTGAACCTACTGTTGAAATAATTTTTTTCATACACTTTATCAGCTCTCAGCCATCCCAGTGTGGAATCAGACAAAAAGCTTCTTGATGGCAAGATACAGCCCGCAAAGTACAGTTAGCAGGACTCAAGTTCTCATGTGCATACAGTTTAATCACATATTTGAACAAGAATTTTACCATAAATTAGTAAGATGTTGAATGTAAAAGAAATACAGGTAAACATATATTTAGTAAGCTATTTAAAAACCCAAAAATCTAAGTCAGACAACTTTATTGCGAAAGATTAAATTCATTGGCCACTGAAAAAAGAATCATTCAAGTTCACAAAATTGAAATTCTTTATTGATAAACATTTATACTAGAATTAGAAATGTCAGTAGAAAAATAAAATTTAAATAATTTTCTGTTGTACAAAGATTTGATCATTTTGACTATAGCAGTTAGTGAAATAATCTAATACAAAAGTTAAGCTGATTTTAGTCACAACCAGCCTAACAGAGTGCACAAAAAAGAAATGCATGTACACAAAACTTACTGCGGGTGGATAGCTAATGGTATGAGGGCTTCACATTCCAGGAAATGGTGTCTTAGGAAAGGTTGTATGCACTGCAGTTCTAACAAGAACTTAATTCAAACCAGAGCAGTCAGAAAGGGCACATACAATTTAAAATTTCAAAAACATAGGAGTGGTTTAATTATTTGTATCAACTTTTTCTCACTGATTTAAACGTTTCCTAAGAAGTAATGTTTTGCTGCAAAATTAAAAAATGAGTTAAGGGCACAAAGAGGGGCACCTGGGTGGCTGAGTAGTTAAGTGTCTGCCTTTGGCTCAGGTCACGATTCCAGGATCCTGAGATCAAGCCCCACATTGGGCTCCCTGCTAGGCGGGAAGCCTACTTCTCCCTCTCCCATTCCCCCTGCTTGTGTTCCCTCTCACTGTCAAATAAAGTCTTAAAAAAAAAAAAAGCACAAAGAGACATCCTTCTTTTGGAATATTCATTATACATTTGTATATGGACTTGTCTTCATGAAATGCCTTCATCCCCAAACCCCCACATTAAAAAATGAAGCTTTTATGGTTGGGAGCTGCCTCCCCTGCATAAAAAAGTGGGGGGTGGGGGAGAAAAGTGAATGTCCAGCTGGGAAAGTGTGGGTTGCATAGGACCTAAGAAAGCCAGTTGTTGGCAAAAATTCTTAAAAACCATATATATTAAAATAAAATGTTCAGCACATATGCCAATATTTTCCCATCTGAGTGATGGCCCCCAAATAATTGTGTATTTGAGAAATTTTTAAAAAGCAAAACAAAAAACAAAAACCGAGTGGGAACTAGACATTATCATTCAAATAGTTTCTCCTTAAGAACATTTCAGGCTACAAAGCTCCATGTATAGAAAGGTCTATATAAATTATTCACAAGACAATGTTCACATACTGGGATGGATGAAATATTCAATAATTTAAAGATACTTCTTATATTTGAAGTTTTTGAAAAGTGTGGATAATCAAAATATAGCAAAGAAAACAGATGGAAACAAAAACACCTTTCAAAATGCATTAGAGGCACCTGGGTGGCTCAGTCCGGTTAAGCGTCTGCCTTCGGCTCAGGTCGTTATCCCGAGGTCCTGGGATAAAGCCCCACATCAGGCTTCTGCTCAGAAGAGAGCTTGCTTCTCCCTCTCCCTGCCACTCTGTCTACTTATGCTATCTTCTGTCAAATAAATAAATAAAATATTTTTAAAAATGCATTAACTTCTGTGTCTTGGCTCTAATAACCAAATATTGAAATCATCGATCAATATGTTCAAAAATTAGTATTCAGGGAGAGGGGGCCTAACAACCATTGGCCCATATGTTCCATTTGTAAAATTCTATCCAAAAGAATGTTTTAGATGTGAATCCTAATAAGATACTCCAAGAGAAATGATTAAAAATAATTTTCTGTAATAAAGGATATAATGTCTTGAATTTCTTAAACTGAAGGGCTACTTTGCAAAATCACAGCTCCTTGAACTGAAAAATGGGAGTCTCATTTAAAGACTTAGGGGCACCCGGCTGGCTCAGCCAGGGGAGCCTGCGACACCGTATCTTGGGTTGTGAGTTTGAGTCCCACATTGGGAACAGAGAGAACTTAAAATCTTGGGGGCATTTGAATGGCTCAGTTGGTTAAGTGTCTGCCTTAGGCTCAGATTCTGATCTCAGGGTCCTGAGATAGAGTCCCAAGTCGTCATTGGGCTCCCTGCTCAGTAGGGAGTCTGCTTTTCCCACGGTCTCTCCCCCTGCTCGTGCTGTCTCTCTCTTATTCTCTCAAATAAATAAATAAAATCTTTTTTAAGAAAATCTTAAAAGACTTAACATTTGCTTGAAAGAAGGATTTCCACATTGGAGATAAACTTGTTGGGGAATTGGTAAAAACATCTGCCGGTATTCCAAGTCTACTTTTAATTTTCCACCTAGTCTGAGCATATGTCACTGTAATTTTGATAAGTGGTCTAACAGCCTCTTAGTTAAAAGAAAATGGCCAATTAATTTCTGTGATCTCTTTGTAATTCTTCCTCTTTGACATTCCCTGGTAAGTTGGTCCCTCTGGCGATTTTTAATCAGAAGTCAGAGGGCATATTGCTTTAAATGGAATAGATATGTTTGTGTGTACCTAACCTCACTGTAAGCCTTACAGTAACAGTAAGCTGTTAGCCTTACTGTCACAATGAAAACGTTCCTTTAAAGACATCAGATTTAATGATCAGAAACTATTCTGAACACAGAGAACAGTGACTATATTCCATTCAACACAGTTGAGGTGGTAAAGGATCAATCGAGACACTTAATTTTTTGCAATCCTTTCTCTTTTGAAGGTCACAGTTTTCAGGCCTTTTAATGAAAAAGAAAGTGAGACAGTAGGAGAAAAATTAAGATAGTTAAAACTGGGTTTAAAAAACTCGATATTTAATTCTCTAGAAAGATACATATTCTCTTGAAGGGAAACGTAAAGTGGAAGCATATCTGAAAATTAAACTTCAGGCACTTTCTGGGAGTGACACCCAATACTGTTAAGAGTGGTGACCACGCTAAGACTAAGAAATGAATAACCACCACCTCTAAGCTACATTTCTACAATTTCAACCAAAGTCACCAAGAAAAACTTTAACAGAATGTTTAAAAAAATTTTTTGGTACCTCAATGTCCAGAGAGCATCCTAACCTATCTGACTTAAAGTTTTGAACTCAAACTATTTAATAGGGTATGTTTCCAATTAAATTAAACAAAATCAACAGAATGAAAGTGATGGGTAAAGGAATATTGGAACTCTGGGGGGAAAATGTCTCAATTAGTTAGCTTACTTTGATAAAATGTACAAACAACAAATGCACATCTCTTAAAATATTATTAAGTCATCAGAGGTCAAGACAGTTATCCAGAAAATATCACATCATCTTCTTTTTCTTTCAATAGTGGAACAGAAGCCACTACTTGTGTTGCAGGATTTTTTTTTCCTGTTACATGTCAACAGATTTGTTCTCAAAGCTCTACTCAACCAAAACCTACTTGGCACTTATTGTCATGAAGATGCAGTAAAAGATGAGTCTGCCAGATTTTAATCACGTTAGATTAGATAAGATTTTAGTACAGTATGCTCAGAAAGAGAAACTATTTTTCATAGTTTCTCTAACATATGCGACACTGCATTTTCTCACAGGATATTGTACATTTCAGTGTGAAGGATCAGCCCAGAAGCACTGGTGACCTAGGTGGGTAAAGGTGCACCTGTAAAACTGCTTCAATTAATTAAAAAAAAAAAAAAGGCGCTAAGAAACTTGATTTGTTTTGGTTGAAAACAATAGGGAGTCCAGAAAGATCTTCAATTCCTGGAACTTCAAACTGAAGAAAGGGCTGAGATGCCATTTTTCACACACTTCTTCATCCAAGTTTCCTCCATTTGAAGAGTTAAGAAAACACTACATTCCATAATGCATTCTTTTTGTGAGGAGGCTCTCAAACTTAGGTTCAGCATCATGGCCTAAGGGTATATGCTACAGAGTAGCTAAAATCCGTAAGAAGGAGACCACCACTACACAAAATGTCTGCCCAGTGCCCAAGGTGAGGGCTTCAAATGGTATCATTTCCTTTCCTGCTGCTCGGTACACTCCAGCAATTGCAGCACCTGTTCAAAAAAAAGTGTTAAAAAAAAAATTAAGGTTTTTATCAGGAAATATAATCGGGAAAATACAGCACTTAAAATCCTACTGTATGTAGAATGTTCTAGATTTTTTACATTAAAATTTAAATATTATAGAAATGTTCTGTTTTCCCTATACTTTTTTCCTGACTACTCTAGGTTTTAGGTATTCCCCATACAACTTATAAATCACTGGTTAGTGCTTTTAGATGTTGAAAAGTGTGTCCTTAAAACTGAGTCTCCTAGGTTACTGAATAAAATAATCTGGAAGTAATAACCAAAATCACAAAGATAGAGCAATTTCCACATGACCTAATTACACACTCAAAAACATCTCTTATTTGCCATGCTTAGCATTTAACAGGTACCTAAAAAAATCTTGGCAATAAATGCCAACAAAACTTCTGTGTGAGACTAAGCAAGAAATATTTCGAAGCCACAGGGAGTGGGGACTCCACCTTCAACTGTACTCAGAGCTCCTCTCCCCAAGTAGATAGAGGAAGGAGTGGAGGATGGGAAAAGGAGAGGATGATGCTTAAGAACTATTATTAATTTGGGGCACCTGGGTGGCTCAGAGGGTTAAGCCTCTGCCTTCAGCTCAGGTCATGGTCTCAGGGTCCTGGGGTTGAGCCCCACAATGGGCTCTCTGCCTGCCTCTCTGCCTACTTGTGATCTCTCTCTGTCAAATAGATAAATAAATAAAATTAAAAAAAAAAAAGAATTGTTATTAATTCAAAGGACATGATGGGATAGATCCGAAGAGGATCCTTTCTATTCCCCATTATCATTAATTGTTTTTATTATATTAGTCACCATGACTTCCTAGAAACTGAGTAAACCAAACAAACACAAACATCTTAATCTCCCTAGAAACCCCTCTTATAGCTACAGGGACTCAGCATTACACCGAGAAAGCCAAGATTTCATTAGTTGAACAAGAAAAGAGCCAAAGTTCCCGGATGACCCTCGTCTCAAAAACTGTTCCAAACAGAATCCTCTTTGGTCAGTGTGTTCATTCATGCAAACTACTTGTTTACCTCTATGTCTAATAAGGCATGATCCCTGTTCTCATTAATGCTCAGAATCAAGCTGAGATATGGAAAGAAAGCATAAGCATGAAGCAGATTTTGAATGAGGCAAGACAGTATAAAACATCTCAATCAAATGTCTACACATTTTATACATGGGATATGAGAGCCCATTAACATATTTTAAGAAAAAGAAAGAGGTGCGCCTGGGTGGCTCAGTGGGTTAAGCCTCTGCCTTCGGCTCGGGTCATGATCTCAGGGTCCTGGGATCGAGCCCCACAACGGGCTCTCTGCTCAGCAGAGAGCCTGCATTCCCCTCTCTCTCTGCCTGCCTCTCTGCCTACTTGTGATCTCTCTCTCTGTCAAATAAATAAATTATATTAATTAATAAAAAGAAGAAAAATGAACCATTTTCCAGAGTGGCTGCCAGGAATATCTGTGACTCTGAAATGCCCATCTCCAGGGGCTAGGCATATAGGCTGTGTCACTAACATCCATGAGGCACCTGTTACATCGGGCCCCTTCATAATTTAGCTCCCCAAAAGGTGGGCTGGGTAGAAAGAAGCATAAGAAAGTTGAAGCAGGCCCTAAAGTGGGGTTTCGAAGATGAGGTAGAGAGGAAAGGGAAAAGCAAACCAGGCGGAGCAGCAAAATGGGAAACAGGCTCTATTCACACTGGAGTCTTAAAAATCGAATGGACACACCCAATGCACAGTTCCCAAGCGTTAGGTATTATGTTAAGTTGTTCAATAAACATTTCCTTTTATCATCACACAGCCTCCGAGGTGGGTGGCCTTATCCTTATTTTACTGAGGAGAAATCTGAGACAGGTCCTAGGAGCCAGGAATCCAATAAGGAAACTAGGGCAGAAGGTCTCTGAAGAGCAGCAGTAGGTGATAAAGTTAAAAATACTATGTAAAGCCAGTTACAGAAACATCTTAATGCAGACGGGAGAAAACTGGCCTCCTTCTATTGTTACCACAAACGTTTCATGACCTACAGAACACACAGAAATGAGGCCACTTTGTCCCCCCAAAAAACTCTAGTCAAAGAAAGAAACTCTAGTCAAAGACAATTCTGTTTAGAGCTCAAGGCTTAAATTCACAGACACAAGCGCACACACACACACGTTACAAATTAGTAGGAATGTTACGTTTCTAATTTTTATTTTTTTAAAGATTTTATTTATTTATTTATTTATTTGACAGAGAGAGAGAGAGATCACAAGTAGGCAGAGAGGCAGGCAGAGAGAGAGAGAAGGAAGCAGGCTCCCTGCTGAGCAGAGAGCCCGATGTGGGGCTTGATCCCAGGACCCTGAGATCATGACCCGAGCCGAAGGCAGAGGTTTAACCCACTGAGCCACCCAGGCACCCCGCGTTTCTAATTTTTAAAAGCATATATTTATGTTGACCCATATACCTAGGAAAAAAGCCTGAAAGCACATACCAAATTGCAAATTGCGGTTTTTCACTTAGGGATGTGATAATGGAGTGTTTTTAGTTTTTGCTTTCTTATAATTTTAAATTTATATAAAACAGAGATGGTATTTATACTTAATTGTGCACTTAAAAACGATTTAAACGTATTCTCATCTTTGTGACATGACCAAAAGCCAAAAAATGAAAAAAAAGTAAAAATAATTTATAATTTGTTATTCCAATTCTTATTCAGAAAGTTGTGAGAGGGGACTCCTAGGTGGCTCAGTCAGTTAAGCGCCTGCCTTCCGTTCAGGTCATGATCCCAGGATCCTGGGACTGAGTCCCACATTGGGCTCCTGGCTCAGCAGGAAGCCTGCTTCTCCCTCTGCCTGCCGCTCCCCCTGCTTGTACTTCACTCTTTCTCACTCTGACAAATAAATAAAATCTTAAAAAAAAAAAAAATCTGAAAAGGGGAAAAAATAACCAGAAGACAAATCAGGTACTTTTCTAAACAAGAGTTCTTGTCATCAGAATTAGCCTTCCATCCTTAAAGAAACCACCCCCGAGTGAGTAGCTGTAACCCATCAGTGTTGCTAGCAGACCAGAAAGAAGCAGTTGCTTCCGAAAAGATAAACAGCTTCCCTCACTGGCGACCTATCTCATAAAACCTCACCTGGCTTATCTGAAAGATAGGAGAAAACACAACACAGGAAGTCAAAGATGTTAGCCAAATTATGGGGGGTTGGGGGAGGGAGGGTGTTACAGATCGGAGAAAAACAGTACACCAAAAAAGAGGCCCACAGTTAAAAGCCACTCTATTTTTCTCTTCATTTCACTCAGACATGTTTCCAAAGTGGGTCCTGAAATTAAGTGACTAGTCATATCAAACGTTTTGACTGGTATTTGAATGTCTAACATACTTGTCAAGATTCCAGCAGTAATTGGTCCCACGATGCCCATCAACAGGATGCTTACAGACATGAACCTACCATATTTGTGATGTCTGAGGGTGAAGAGGGCCAGTAATCCAGCAGGGACATGGAAGAAGAGAGAGGACACCAGTGCCCACAGGAACACACCATACCACATCTCTACAAAGAAAAGCAGACAGGTCACAAGTCATTTCCTAGTACAAGGATTACCAGGGGCTAGTCACTGCACCCGCTTATTTCATTTTCAAAGCCACCCAGGCGCAGTGTAGGCTCATCAATCAAATATCCAAAGAGTGATGGTTGTAGAGGGATCAGCAAATTGCGGCCCACAGGCCGCCAGCAGGTTTTGGGTATAAAACTCTTCCTGGGAAGAGAGACCCTAAAAGTATTATCAGAAAGGAACAGTGATAATATATAGTAACAATCACCTTACAGGCAATACAATGGCACTAAATTCAAATCTCTCAATAGTTACCCTGAATGCCCCTGTCAAAAGACACAGGGTTTCAGAATGGATAAAAAAACAAAACCCATCAATATGCTGCCTACAAGAAA